>CAWVQG010000165.1:0-150000 GCA_963932195.1 Empis livida
AAAACTCAAATATTTCAGATTCTTTTTGTTTTTTTTTTCGGTATTTAGTTGCGAAATATGTACAAAAACAGAAAACTAAAATATTTCAGATACTTTTATGTTTTTTTTCGTTATTTTGTTCGAAATAGGCACAAAAACAGAAAACTCAAATATTTCAGATTCTTTGTGTCTTTTTCGACATTTAGTTGCGAAATATGGCCAAAAACAGAAAACTCAAATATTTCAGATACTTTTATGTTTTTTTTCGTTTATTTGTTGCTAAATATGGTTAAAAAATGAAAACTCAAATATTTCAGATACTTTTTCCTTTTTTTCGATATTTTGTTGCGAAATATGGACAAAAACAGAAAACTCAAATATTTCAGATACTTTTATGTTCTTTTTTGTTAATTTGTTGCGAAATATGGTTAAAAAAAGAAAACTCAAATATTTCAGATACTTTTTCCTTTTTTTCGTTATTTTTTTACGTAATATGGACAAAAGCAAAGAACTCAAATATTTCAGATACGTTTTTGTTTTTTTTTTCCTTATTTTGTTGGGAAATATGGACAAAAACAGAAAACTAAAATATTTCAGAGTATTTTAGTTTCGTTATTTTGTTGCGAAATTTGGACAAAAACAGAAAGCTCAAATATTCCAGATACTTTTATGTTTTTTTTTTTATTATTTTGTTGCGAAATATGGACAAACACAGAAAACTCAAATATTTCAGATACTTTGTTGTTATTTTTTCGATATTTTGTTGCGAAATATGGACAAAAACAGAAAACTCAAATATTTCAGATACTTTTATGTTTCTATTTCGTTAATTTGTTGCGAAATATGGTTAAAAAAGAAAATTCAAATATTTCAGATACTTTTTCCTTTTTTTTCGTTATTTTGTTGCGTAATATGGACAAAAGCAAAGAACTCAAAAATTTCAGATACGTTTTTGTTTTTTTTCCTTATTTTGTTGGGAAATATGTACAAAAACAGAAAACTAAAATATTTCAGAGTATTTTAATTTCGTTATTTTGTTGCGAAATTTGCACAAAAACAGAAAGCTCAAATATTTCAGATAATTTTATGTTTTTTTTTCATTATTTTGTTACGAAATATGGGTAAAAACAGAAAACGCAAATATTTCAGATACTTTTTATTTTTTTCGATATTTAGTTGCGAAATATGGACAAAAACAGAAAACTCAAATTTTTCACATATTTCTTTGTTTTGTTTTTTCGTTGTTTTGTTGCGAAATATGAACAAAAAATGAAAACTCAAATATTTCAGATTCTTTTTGTTTTTTTTTTGTATATTTAGTTCCGAAATATGGACAAAAACGGAAAACTCAACTATTTCAGATATTTTCTTGTTATTTTGTTGTTATTTTATTGCGAAATATGGACAAAAACAGAAAATTTAAATATTTCAGATTCTTTATGTTTTGTTCGATATTTAGTTGCGAAATAACAGAAAACTTAATTTTGTTCGATATTTAGTTGACCATAACAGAAAACTCAAATATTTCAGATACTTTTTTCTTTTTTTTGTTATTTTATTGCGAAATATGGACAAACACAGAAAACTGAAATATTTCAGATATTTCTTTGTTTTTTTTTCGCTGTTTTGTTGGGAAATATGGACAAACACAGAAAACTAAAATATTTCAGAGTATTTTAGTTTCGTTACTTTGTTGCGAAATTTGGACAAAAACAGAGAGCTCAAATATTCCATATACTTTTATGTTTTTTTTTATAATTTTGTTGCGAAATATGGACAAAAACTGAAAACTCAAATATTTCAGATACTTTGTTGTTATTTTTTCGATATTTTGTTGCGAAATATGGACAAAAACAGAAAACTCAAATATTTCAGATACTTTTATGTTCTTTTTCGTTAATTTGTTGCGAAATATGGTTAAAAAAAGAAAACTCAAATATTTCAGACACTTTTTCCTTTTTTTGCGTTATTTTGTTGCGTAATATGGACAAAAGCAGAGAACTCAAATATTTCAAATACGTTTTTGTTTTTTTTTCCTTATTTTGTTGAGAAATATGGACAAAAACAGAAAACTATAATATTTCAGAGTATTTTAGTTTCGTTATTTTGTTTCGAAATTTGCACAAAAACAGAAAGCTCAAATATTTCAGATAATTTTATGTTTTTTTTCATTATTTTGTTACGAAATATGGGTAAAAACAGAAAACTCAAATATTTCAGATACTTTTTATTTTTTTCGATATTTAGTTGCGAAATATGGACAAAAACAGAAAACTCAAATATTTCATATAGTTTTACGTTTTTTCTCGTTATTTGTTGCGAAATATGGACAAAAACAGAAAACTCAAATATTTTAGATACTTTCTTGTTATTTTCTCGTAATTTTGTTGCGAAATATAGACAAAAACAGAAAACTAAAATATTTCAGATACTTTGTCTTTTTTTTCGTTGTTTTCTTCCGAAATATAGACGAAAATAGAAAACTCAAATATTTCAGATAGTTTTTTGTTTTTTTTTCCGTTATTTTGTTGCGTAATATGGACAAAAACAGAAAACTCAAATATATTTCAGATACTTTGTTGTTATTTTTTCGATATTTTGTTGCGAAATATAAACAAAAAATGAAAACTCAAATATTTCAGATTCTTTTTGTTTTTTTTTTGGATATTTAGTTGCGAAATATGGACAAAAACGGAAAACTCAACTATTTCAGATACTTTCTTGTTATTTTTCGTTATTTTATTGCGAAATATGGACAAAAACAGAAAACTCAAATATTTCAGATTCTTTATGTTTTGTTCGATATTTAGTTGCGAAATATGGACGATTACAGAAAACTCAAATATTTCAGATACTTTTTTGTTTTTTTTGTTATTTTATTGCGAAATATGGACAAAAACAGAAAACTAAAATATTTCAGATATTTCTTTGTTTTTTTGTCGTTGTTTTGTTGGGAAATATGGACGAAAACAGAAAACTAAAATATTTCAGATTATTTTAGTTTCGTTATTTTGTTGCGAAATTTGGACAAAAACAAAAAGCTCAAATATTCCAGATACTTTTATGTTTTTTTTTATTATTTTGTTGAGAAATATGGACAAAAACAGAAAACTCAAATATTTCAGATACTTTTTCCTTTTTTTCGTTATTTTGTTGCGTAATATGGAAAAAAACAGAAAACTCAAATATTTCATATATTTTTTTTGTTTTGTCTCGTTATTTGTTGCGAAATATGGACAAAAACAGAAAACTCAAATATTTTACATACTTTCTTGTTATTTTTTCGTAATTTTGTTGCGAAATATAGACAAAAACAGAAAACTAAAATATTTCAGATACTTTGTCTTTTTTTCGTTGTTTTCTTGCGAAATATAGACAAAAACAGAAAACTCAAATATTTCAGATAGTTTTTTGTTTTTTTTTTCCGTTATTTTGTTGCGTAATATGGACAAAAACGGAAAACTCAAATATTTCAGATACTTTTTCCTTTTTTTCGTTATTTTGTTGCGAAATATGGACAAAAACAGAAAACTCAAATATTTCAGATTCTTTTTGTTTTTTTTCGGTATTTAGTTGCGAAGTATGTACAAAAACCGAAAAATAAAATATTTCAGGTCCTTTTATGTTTTTTTCCAAATATTTTATAACTCAAATATTGCAGATACTTTTTCCTCTTTTTCCTTTTTTTCGTTATTTTGTTGCGAAATATGGACAAAAACAGAATACTCAATTATTTCAGATTCTTTTTGTTTTTTTTCGGTATTTAGTTGCGAAATATGTATAAAAACCGAAAAATAAAATATTTCAGATACTTTTATGTTTTTTTTTCGTTTATTTGTTGCGAAATATGGTTAAAAAAGATAACTCAAATATTTCAGATACTTTTTCCTTTTTTTCGTTATTTTGTTGCGAAATATGGACAAAAACAGAAAACTCAAATATTTCAGATTCTTTTTGTTTTTTTTCGGTATTTTGTTGAGAAATATGGATAAAAAGAGAAAGCTCAAATATTCCAGATACTTTTATGTTTTTTTTTTCATTATTTTGTTGCGAAATATGGAGAAAAACATAAAACTTAAATATTTCAGATTCTTTTTGTTTTTTCGATATTTAGTTGCGAAATATGGACACAAACAGAAAACTCAAATATTTCAGATTCTTTTTGTTTTGTTTCGACATTTAGTTGCGAAGTATGGCCAAAAACAGAAAACTCTAATATTTCAGAAACTTTTATGTTTTTTTTCGTTATTTTGTTGTGAAATATGGACAAAAACAGAAAACTCAAATATTTCAGATTCTTTTTGTTTTCTTTTGGTATTTTGTTGAGAAATATGGACAAAAACAGAAAGCTCAAATATTCCAGATTCTTTTATGTTCTTTTTCGTTAATTTGTTGCGAAATATGGTTAAAAAAAGAAAACTGAAATATTTCAGATACTTTTTCCTTTTTTTTCGTTATTATGTTGCGTAATATGGACAAAAGCAGAGAACTCAAATATTTCAGATACGTTTTTGTTCCTTTTTCCTTATTTTGTTGGGAGATATGGACAAAAACAGAAAACTAAAATATTTCAGAGTATTTTAGTTTCGTTATTTTGTTGCAAAATTTGGACAAAAACAGAAAGCTTAAATATTCTAGATACTTTCATGTTTTTTTTTATTACTTTGTTGCGAAATATGGACAAAAACAGAAAACTCAAATATTTCAGATACTTTATTGTTATTTTTTCGATATTTTGTTGCGAAATATGGACAAAAACAGAAAACTCAAATATTTCAGATTCTTTTTGTTTTTTTTTGGTATTTTGTTGAGAAATATGGACAAAAACAGAAAGCTCAAATATTCCAGATTTTTTTATGTTCTTTTTCGTTAATTTGTTGCGAAATATGGTTAAAAAAAGAAAACTCCAATATTTCAGATACTTTTTCCTTTTTTTTCGTTATTATGTTGCGTAATATGGACAAAAGCAGAGAACTCAAATATTTCAGATACGTTTTTGTTCTTTTTTCCTTATTTTGTTGGGAGATATGGACAAAAACAGAAAACTAAAATATTTCAGAGTATTTTAGTTTCGTTATTTTGTTGCAAAATTTGGACAAAAACAGAAAGCTCAAATATTCTAGATACTTTTATGTTTTTTTTTATTACTTTGTTGCGAAATATGGACAAAAACAGAAAACTCAAATATTTCATATACTTTATTGTTATTTTTTCGATATTTTGTTGCGAAATATGAACAAAAAATGAAAACTCAAATATTTCAGTTTCTTTTTGTTTTTTTGGATATTTAGTTGCGAAATATGGACAAAAACGGAAAACTCAACTATTTCAGATACTTTCTTGTTATTTTTTCGTTATTTTATTGCGAAATATGGACAAAAACAGAAAATTAAAATATTTCAGATTCTTTATGTTTTGTTCGATATTTAGTTGCGAAATATGGACCATAACAGAAAACTCAAATATTTCAGACACTTTTTCCTTTTTTTCGTTATTTTGTTGCGTAATATGGAAAAAAGCAGAGAACTCAAAACAGAAAACTAAAATATTTCAGAGTATTTTAGTTTCGTTATTTTGTTGCGAAATTTGCACAAAAACAGAAAGCTCAAATATTTCAGATAATTTTATATTTTTTTTCATTATTTTGTTACGAAATATGGGTAAAAACAGAAAACTCAAATATTTCAGATACTTTTTATTTTTTTCGATATTTAGTTGCGAAATATGGACAAAAACAGAAAACTCAAATATTTCATATAGTTTTTTTTGTTTTTTCTCGTTATTTGTTGCGAAATATGGACAAAAACAGAAAACTCAAATATTTTACATACTTTCTTGTTATTTTTTCGTAATTTTGTTGCGAAATATAGACAAAAACAGAAAACTAAAATATTTCAGATACTTTGTCTTGTTATTCGTTGTTTTCTTGCGAAATATAGACAAAAACAGAAAACTCAAATATTTCAGATAGTTTTTTGTTTTTTTTCCGTTCTATTGTTGCGAAATATGGACAAAAACAGAAAACTCAAATATTTCAGATTCTTTTTGTTTTTTTTCGGTATTTAGTTGCGAAGTATGTACAAAAACCGAAAAATAAAATATTTCAGATCCTTTTATGTTTTTTTCCAAATATTTTATAACTCAAATATTTCAGATACTTTTTCCTCTTTTTCCTTTTTTTCGTTATTTTGTTGCGAAATATGGACAAAAACAGAATACTCAATTATTTCAGATTCTTTTTGTTTTTTTTTCGGTATTTAGTTGCGAAATATATATAAAAACCGAAAAATAAAATATTTCAGATACTTTTATGTTTTTTTTTCGTTTATTTGTTGCGAAATATGGTTAAAAAAGAAAACTCAAATATTTCAGATACTTTTTCCTTTTTTTCGTTATTTTGTTGCGAAATATGGACAAAAACAGAAAACTAAAATATTTCAGATTCTTTTTGTTTTTTTTCGGTAATTTGTTGAGAAATATGGACAAAAAGAGAAAGCTCAAATATTCCAGATACTTTTATGTTTTTTTTTCATTATTTTGTTGCGAAATATGGAGAAAAACATAAAACTTAAATATTTCAAATTCTTTTTGTTTTGTTTCGACATTTAGTTGCAAAGTATGGCCAAAAACAGAAAACTAATATTTCAGAAACTTTTATGTTTTTGTTCGTTATGTTGTTGTGAAATATGGACAAACACAGAAAACTCAAATATTTCAGATTCTTTTTGTTTTTTTTTGGTATTTTGTTGAGAAATATGGACAAAAACAGGAAGCTCAAATATTCCAGATTCTTTTATGTTCTTTTTCGTTAATTTGTTGCGAAATATGGTTAAAAAAAGAAAACTCAAATATTTCAGATACTTTTTCCTTTTTTTCGTTATTTTGTTGCGTAATATGGACAAAAGCAGAGAACTCAAATATTTCAGATACGTTTTTGTTTTTTTTCCCTTATTTTGTTGGGAAATATGGACAAAAACAGAAAACTAAAATATTTCAGAGTATTTTAGTTTCGTTATTTTGTTGCAAAATTTGGACAAAAACAGAAAGCTCAAATATTCTAGATACAAAAGCAGAGAACTCAAATATTTCAGATACGTTTTTGTTCTTTTTTCCTTATTTTGTTGGGAGATATGGACAAAAACAGAAAACTAAAATATTTCAGAGTATTTTAGTTTCGTTATTTTGTTGCAAAATTTGGACAAAAACAGAAAGCTCAAATATTCTAGATACTTTTATGTTTTTTTTTATTACTTTGTTGCGAAATATGGACAAAAACAGAAAACTCAAATATTTCAGATACTTTGTTGTTATTTTTTCGATATTTTGTTGCGAAATATGAACAAAAAATGAAAACTCAAATATTTCAGTTTCTTTTTGTTTTTTTTGGATATTTAGTTGCGAAATATGGACAAAAACGGAAAACTCAACTATTTCAGATACTTTCTTGTTATTTTGTCGTTATTTTATTGCGAAATATGGACAAAAACAGAAAATTCAAATATTTCAGATTCTTTATGTTTTGTTCGATATTTAGTTGCGAAATATGGACCATAACAGAAAACTCAAATATTTCAGACACTTTTTCCTTTTTTTCGTTATTTTGTTGCGTAATATGGAAAAAAGCAGAGAACTCAAAACAGAAAACTAAAATATTTCAGACTATTTTAGTTTCGTTATTTTGTTGCGAAATTTGCACAAAAACAGAAAGCTCAAATATTTCAGATAATTTTATGTTTTTTTTGATTATTTTGTTACGAAATATGGGTAAAAACAGAAAACTCAAATATTTCAGATACTTTTTATTTTTTTCGATATTTAGTTGCGAAATATGGACAAAAACAGAAAACTCAAATATTTCATATTGTTTTTTTTGTTTTTTCTCGTTATTTGTTGCGAAATATGGACAAAAACAGAAAACTCAAATATTTTACATACTTTCTTGTTATTTTTTCGTAATTTTGTTGCGAAATATAGACAAAAACAGAAAACTAAAATATTTCAGATACTTTGTCTTGTTATTCGTTGTTTTCTTGCGAAATATAGACAAAAACAGAAAACTCAAATATTTCAGATAGTTTTTTGTTTTTTTTCCGTTCTATTGTTGCGAAATATGGACAAAAACAGAAAACTCAAATATTTCAGATTCTTTTTGTTTTTTTTCGGTATTTAGTTGCGAAGTATGTACAAAAACCGAAAAATAAAATATTTCAGATCCTTTTATGTTTTTTTCCAAATATTTTATAACTCAAATATTTCAGATACTTTTTCCTCTTTTTCCTTTTTTTCGTTATTTTGTTGCGAAATATGGACAAAAACAGAATACTCAATTATTTCAGATTCTTTTTGTTTTTTTTTCGGTATTTAGTTGCGAAATATATATAAAAACCGAAAAATAAAATATTTCAGATACTTTTATGTTTTTTTTTCGTTTATTTGTTGCGAAATATGGTTAAAAAAGAAAACTCAAATATTTCAGATACTTTTTCCTTTTTTTCGTTATTTTGTTGCGAAATATGGACAAAAACAGAAAACTAAAATATTTCAGATTCTTTTTGTTTTTTTTCGGTAATTTGTTGAGAAATATGGACAAAAAGAGAAAGCTCAAATATTCCAGATACTTTTATGTTTTTTTTTCATTATTTTGTTGCGAAATATGGAGAAAAACATAAAACTTAAATATTTCAAATTCTTTTTGTTTTGTTTCGACATTTAGTTGCAAAGTATGGCCAAAAACAGAAAACTAATATTTCAGAAACTTTTATGTTTTTGTTCGTTATGTTGTTGTGAAATATGGACAAACACAGAAAACTCAAATATTTCAGATTCTTTTTGTTTTTTTTTGGTATTTTGTTGAGAAATATGGACAAAAACAGAAAGCTCAAATATTCCAGATTCTTTTATGTTCTTTTTCGTTAATTTGTTGCGAAATATGGTTAAAAAAAGAAAACTCAAATATTTCAGATACTTTTTCCTTTTTTTCGTTATTTTGTTGCGTAATATGGACAAAAGCAGAGAACTCAAATATTTCAGATACGTTTTTGTTTTTTTTCCCTTATTTTGTTGGGAAATATGGACAAAAACAGAAAACTAAAATATTTCAGAGTATTTTAGTTTCGTTATTTTGTTGCAAAATTTGGACAAAAACAGAAAGCTCAAATATTCTAGATACTTTTATGTTTTTTTTTATTACTTTGTTGCGAAATATGGACAAAAGCAGAAAACTCAAATATTTCAGATACTTTGTTGTTATTTTTTCGATATTTTGTTGCGAAATATGGACAAAAACAGAAAACTCAAATATTTCAGATTCTTTTTGTTTTTTTTGGTATTTTGTTGAGAAATATGGACAAAAACAGAAAGCTCAAATATTCCAGATTCTTTTATGTTCTTTTTCGTTAATTTGTTGCGAAATATGGTTAAAAAAAGAAAACTCAAATATTTCAGATACGTTTTTGTTCTTTTTTCCATATTTTGTTGCGAAATATGAACAAAAAATGAAAACTCAAATATTTCAGATTCTTTTTGTTTTTTTTTGGATATTTAGTTGCGAAATATGGACAAAAACGGAAAACTCAACTATTTGAGATACTTTCTTGATATTTTTTCGTTTTTTTATTGCGAAATATGGACAAAAACAGAAAGCTCAAATATTCCAGATACTTTTATGTTTTTTTTATTATTTTGTTGAGAAATATGGACAAAAACAGAAAACTCAAATATTTCAGATACGTTGTTGTTATTTTTTTCGATATTTTGTTGCGAAATATGGACAAAAACAGAAAAATTAAATATTTCAGATACTTTTATGTTCTTTTTCGTTAATTTGTTGCGAAATATGGTTAAAAAAAGAAAACTCAAATATTTCAGATACTTTTTGTTTTTTTTTGGATATTTAGTTCCGAAATATGGACAAAAACGGAAAACTCAACTATTTCAGATACTTTCTTGTTATTTTTTCGTTTTTTTATTGCGAAATATGGACAAAAACAGAAAGCTCAAATATTCCAGATACTTTTATGTTTTTTTTTATTATTTTGTTGAGAAATATGGACAAAAACAGAAACCTCAAATATTTCAGATACGTTGTTGTTATTTTTTTCGATATTTTGTTGCGAAATATGGACAAAAACAGAAAAATCAAATATTTCAGATACTTTTATGTTCTTTTTCGTTAATTTGTTGCGAAATATGGTTAAAAAAAGAAAACTCAAATATTTCAGATACTTTTTCCTTTTTTTTTCGTTATTTTGTTGCGTAATATGGACAGAAGCAGAGAACTCAAATATTTCAGATACGTTTTTGTTTTTTTTCCTTATTTTGTTGGGAATTATGGACAAAAACAGAAAACTAAAATATTTCAGAGTATTTTAGTTTCGTTATTTTGTTGCGAAATTTGGACAAAAACAGAAAGCTCAAATATTCCAGATACTTTTATGTTTTTTTTTATAATTTTGTTGAGAAATATGGACAAAAACAGAAAACTCAAATATTTCAGATACTTTGTTGTTATTTTTTCGATATTTTGTTGCGAAATATGGACAAAAACAGAAAACTCAAATATTTCAGATACTTTTATGTTCTTTTTTATTACTTTGTTGCGAAATATGGACAAAAACAGAAAACTCAAATATTTCATATACTTTATTGTTATTTTTTCGATATTTTGTTGCGAAATATGAACAAAAAATGAAAACTCAAATATTTCAGTTTCTTTTTGTTTTTTTGGATATTTAGTTGCGAAATATGGAGAAAAACGGAAAACTCAACTATTTCAGATACTTTCTTGTTATTTTGTCGTTATTTTATTGCGAAATATGGACAAAAACAGAAAATTCAAATATTTCAGATTCTTTATGTTTTGTTCGATATTTAGTTGCGAAATATGGACCATAACAGAAAACTCAAATATTTCAGACACTTTTTCCTTTTTTTCGTTATTTTGTTGCGTAATATGGAAAAAAGCAGAGAACTCAAAACAGAAAACTAAAATATTTCAGAGTATTTTAGTTTCGTTATTTTGTTGCGAAATTTGCACAAAAACAGAAAACTCAAATATTTCAGATACTTTTTATTTTTTTCGATATTTAGTTGCGAAATATGGACAAAAACAGAAAACTCAAATATTTCATATAGTTTTTTTTGTTTTATCTCGTTATTTGTTGCGAAATATGGACAAAAACAGAAAACTCAAATATTTTAGATACTTTCTTGTTATTTTTTCGTAATTTTGTTGCGAAATATAGACAAAAACAGAAAACTAAAATATTTCAGATACTTTGTCTTGTTTTTCGTTGTTTTCTTGCGAAATATAGACAAAAACAGAAAACTCAAATATTTCAGATAGTTTTTTGTTTTTTTTCCGTTCTATTGTTGCGTAATATGGACAAAAACGGAAAACTCAAATATTTCAGATACTTTTTCCTTTTTTTTCGTTATTTTGTTGCGAAATATGGACAAAAACAGAAAGCTCAAATATTTCAGATTCTTTTTGTTTTTTTTCGGTATTTAGTTGCGAAGTATGTACAAAAACCGAAAAATAAAATATTTCAGATCCTTTTATGTTTTTTTCCAAATATTTTATAACTCAAATATTTCAGATACTTTTTCCTCTTTTTCCTTTTTTTCGTTATTTTGTTGCGAAATATGGACAAAAACAGAATACTCAATTATTTCAGATTCTTTTTGTTTTTTTTTCGGTATTTAGTTGCGAAATATGTATAAAAACCGAAAAATAAAATATTTCAGATACTTTTATGTTTTTTTTTCGTTTATTTGTTGCGAAATATGGTTAAAAAAGAAAACTCAAATATTTCAGATACTTTTTCCTTTTTTTCGTTATTTTGTTGCGAAATATGGACAAAAACAGAAAACTAAAATATTTCAGATTCTTTTTGTTTTTTTTCGGTAATTTGTTGAGAAATATGGATAAAAAGAGAAAGCTCAAATATTCCAGATACTTTTATGTTTTTTTTTCATTATTTTGTTGCGAAATATGGAGAAAAACATAAAACTTAAATATTTCAGATTCTTTTTGTTTTGTTTCGACATTTAGTTGCAAAGTATGGCCAAAAACAGAAAACTCTAATATTTCAGAAACTTTTATGTTTTTGTTCGTTATTTTGTTGTGAAATATGGACAAAAACAGAAAACTCAAATATTTCAGATTCTTTTTGTTTTTTTTTGGTATTTTGTTGAGAAATATGGACAAAAACAGAAAGCTCAAATATTCCAGATTCTTTTATGTTCTTTTTCGTTAATTTGTTGCGAAATATGGTTAAAAAACGAAAACTCAAATATTTCAGATACTTTTTCCTTTTTTTCGTTATTTTGTTGCGTAATATGGACAAAAGCAGAGAACTCAAATATTTCAGATACGTTTTTGTTTTTTTTCCCTTATTTTGTTGGGAAATATGGACAAAAACAGAAAACTAAAATATTTCAGAGTATTTTAGTTTCGTTATTTTGTTGCAAAATTTGGACAAAAACAGAAAGCTCAAATATTCTAGATACTTTTATGTTTTTATTTATTACTTTGTTGCGAAATATGGACAAAAGCAGAAAACTCAAATATTTCAGATACTTTGTTGTTATTTTTTCGATATTTTGTTGCGAAATATGGACAAAAACAGAAAACTCAAATATTTCAGATTCTTTTTGTTTTTTTTTGGTATTTTGTTGAGAAATATGGACAAAAACAGAAAGCTCAAATATTCCAGATTCTTTTATGTTCTTTTTCGTTAATTTGTTGCGAAATATGGTTAAAAAAAGAAAACTCCAATATTTCAGATACTTTTTCCTTTTTTTTCGTTATTTTGTTGCGTAATATGGACAAAAGCAGAGAACTCAAATATTTCAGATACGTTTTTGTTATTTTTTCGATATTTTGTTGCGAAATATGAACAAAAAATGAAAACTCAAATATTTCAGATTCTTTTTGTTTTTTTTTGGATATTTAGTTGCGAAATATGGACAAAAACAGAAAACTCAAATATTTCAGATACGTTGTTGTTATTTTTTTCGATATTTTGTTGCGAAATATGGACAAAAACAGAAAAATCAAATATTTCAGATACTTTTATGTTCTTTTTCGTTAATTTGTTGCGAAATATGGTTAAAAAAAGAAAACTCAAATATTTCAGATACTTTTTGTTTTTTTTTGGATATTTAGTTCCGAAATATGGACAAAAACGGAAAACTCAACTATTTCAGATACTTTCGTGTTATTTTTTCGTTTTTTTATTGCGAAATATGGACAAAAACAGAAAGCTCAAATATTCCAGATACTTTTATGTTTTTTTTTATTATTTTGTTGAGAAATATGGACAAAAACAGAAACCTCAAATATTTCAGATACGTTGTTGTTATTTTTTTCGATATTTTGTTGCGAAATATGGACAAAAACAGAAAAATCAAATATTTCAGATACTTTTATGTTCTTTTTCGTTAATTTGTTGCGAAATATGGTTAAAAAAAGAAAACTCAAATATTTCAGATACTTTTTCCTTTTTTTTCGTTATTTTGTTGCGTAATATGGACAGAAGCAGAGAACTCAAATATTTCAGATACGTTTTTGTTTTTTTTTCCTTATTTTGTTGGGAATTATGGACAAAAACAGAAAACTAAAATATTTCAGAGTATTTTAGTTTCGTTATTTTGTTGCGTAATTTGGACAAAAACAGAAAGCTCAAATATTCCAGATACTTTTATGTTTTTTTTAATTATTTTGTTGCGAAATATGGACAAAAACAGAAAACTCAAAAATTTCAGATACTTTGTTGTTATTTTTTCGATATTTTGTTGCGAAATATGGACAAAAACAGAAAACTCAAATATTTCATATACTTTTATGTTCCTTTTCGTTAATTTGTTGCGAAATATGGTTAAAAAAAGAAAACTCAAATATTTCAGATACTTTTTCCTTTTTTTTCGTTATTTTGTTGCGTAATATGGACAAAAGCAGAGATCTAAAATATTTCAGATACATTTTTGGTTTTTCTTCCATATTTTGTTGGGAAATATGGACAAAACAGAAAACTAAAATATTTCAGAGTATTTTAGTTTCGTTATTTTGTTGCGAAATTTGCACAAAAACAGAAAGCTCAAATATTTCAGATAAGTTTATGTTTTTTTTTCATTATTTTGTTACGAAATATGGGTAAAAACAGAAAACCCAAATATTTCAGATACTTTTTATTTTTTTTCGATATTTAGTTGCGAAATATGGACAAAAACAGAAAACTCAAATATTTCATATAGTTTTTTTGTTTTTTCTCGTTATTTGTTGCGAAATATGGACCAAAACAGAAAGCTCAAATATTTTAGATACTTTCTTGTTATTTTTTCGTAATTTTGTTGCGAAATATAGACAAAAACAGAAAACTAAAATATTTCAGATACTTTGTCTTTTTTTCGTTGTTTTTTTGCGAAATATAGACAATAACAGAAAACTCAAATATTTCAGATAGTTTTTTTTTCCGTTATATTGTTGCGTAATATGGACAAAAACGGAAAACTCAAATATTTCAGATACTTTTTCCATTTTTTTCGATATTTTGTTGCGAAATATGGACAAAAACAGAAAACTCAAATATTTCACATACTTTTATGTTCTTTTTCGTTAATTTGTTGCGAAATATGGTTAAAAAAAGAAAACTCAAATATTTCAGATACTTTTTCCTTTTTTTTCGTTATTTTGTTGCGTAATATGGACAAAAGCAGAGATCTAAAATATTTCAGATACATTTTTGGTTTTTTTTCCATATTTTGTTGGGAAATATGGACAAAACAGAAAACTAAAATATTTCAGAGTATTTTAGTTTCGTTATTTTGTTGCGAAATTTGCACAAAAACAGAAAGCTCAAATATTTCAGATAAGTTTATGTTTTTTTTCATTATTTTGTTACGAAATATGGGTAAAAACAGAAAACTCAAATATTTCAGATACTTTTTATTTTTTTCGATATTTAGTTGCGAAATATGGACAAAAACAGAAAACTCAAATATTTCATATAGTTTTTTTGTTTTTTTCTCGTTATTTGTTGCGAAATATGGACAAAAACAGAAAGCTCAAATATTTTAGATACTTTCTTGTTATTTTTTCGTAATTTTGTTGCGAAATATAGACAAAAACAGAAAACTAAAATATTTCAGATACTTTGTCTTTTTTTCGTTGTTTTTTTGCGAAATATAGACAATAACAGAAAACTCAAATATTTCAGATAGTTTTTTTTCCGTTATATTGTTGCGTAATATGGACAAAAACGGAAAACTCAAATATTTCAGATACTTTTTCCTTTTTTTCCGTTATTTTGTTGCGAAATATGGACAAAAACAGAAAACTCAAATATTTCAGATTCTTTTTGTTTTTTTTTAGGTATTTAGTTCCCAAATATGTACAAAAACCGAAAAATAAAATATTTCAGGTACTTTTATGTTTTTTTTCGTTTATTTGTTGCGAAATATGGTTAAAAAAAGAAAACTCAAATATTTCAGATACTTTTTCCTTATTTTCGTTATTTTGTTGCGAAATATGGACAAAACCAGAAAACTCAAAAATTTCAGATTCTTTTTGTTTTTTTTCGTTATTTTGTTGAGAAATATGGACAAAAACAGAAAGCTCAAATATTCCAGATACTTTTATGTTTTTTTTTTCATTATTTTTTTGCGAAATATGGAGAAAAACAGAAAACTTAAATATTTCAGATTCTTTTTGTTTTTTCGATATTTAGTTGCGAAATATGGAGGAAAACAGAAAACTCAAATATTTCAGATTCTTTTTGTTTTTTTTCGACATTTAGTTGCGAAATATGGCCAAAAACAGAAAACTCAAATATTTCAGATACTTTTACGTTTTTTTTCGTGAATTTGTTGCGAAATATGGTTAAAAAAAGAAAACTCAAATATTTCAGATACTTTTTCCTTTTTTTTTCGTTATTTTGTTGCGAAATGTGGACAAAAACAGAAAGCTCAAATATTTCAGATACGTTTTTGTTTTTTGTCCTTATTTTGTTGGGAAATATGGACAAAAACAGAAAACTAAAATATTTCAGAGTATTTTAGTTTCGTTATTTTGTTGCGAAATTTGGACAAAAACAGAAAGCTCAAAAATTTCAGATTCTTTTTGTTTTTTTTTTCGTTATTTTGTTGAGAAATGCGAACAAAACCAGGAAACTCAATTATTTCAGATACTTTTTTTGTTATTTTGTTGCGAAATGCGGACAAAAACAGAAAGCTCCAATATTTCAGATACTTTTAAGTTTTTTTTCGTTATTTTGTTGCGAAATATGGATAAAATTGAAAACTCAAATATTTCAGGTAATTTGTGGTTTTTTTTTCGTTATTTTGTTGCGAAATATGAACAAAAACAGAAAACTCAATTATGTCAGAGAATTTGTTGTTTTATTCCGTTATTTTGTTGCGAAATATGGACAAAACCAGAAAACTCAAATATTTGAGATACTTTTTTTTCGTTATTTTGTTGTGGAATATGGACAAAAACAGAAAAATCAAATATTTCAGATATTTCTTAGTTATTTTTTCGTAATTTTGTTGCGAAATATGGACAAAAAAATGAAAACTCAAATATTTCATATAATTTGTCGTTTTTTTCGTTATTTTGTAGCGAAATATGGACAAAAACAGAAAACTCAATTATTTCGGAGAATTTGTTGTTTTTTTACGTTATTTTGTTGCGAAATATGGACAAAACCAGAAAACTCAAATATTTGAGATACTTTTTTTTCGTTATTTTGTTGCGAAATATGGACAAAAACAGAAAACTCAAATATTAAAGATTCTTTATGTTTTTTTCGACATGTAGTTGCGAAATATGGCCAAAAACAGAAAACGCAAATATTTCAGATACTTTTATGTTTTTTTTCGTTTATATGTTGCGAAATATGGTTAAAAAATGAAAACTCAAATATTTCAGATACTTTTTCCTTTTTTTTCGTTATTTTGTTGCGAAATATGGACAAAAACAGAATACTCAATTATTTCAGATTCTTTTTGTTTTTTTTTCGGTATTTTGTTGAGATATATGGACAAAAACAGAAATCTCAAATATTCCAGATACTTTTATGTTTTTTTTTATTATTTTGTTGCGAAATATGGACAAAAACATAAAACTCAAATATTTCAGATTCTTTTTGTTTTTTTCGATATTTAGTTGCGAAATATGGACAAAAACAGAAAACTCAAATACTTCAGATACTTTTATGTTCTTTTTCGTTAATTTGTTGCGAAATATGGTTAAAAAAAGAAATCTCAAATATTTCAGATACTTTTTCCTTTTTTTCGTTATTTTGTTGCGTAATATGGACAAAAACAGAAAACTCAATTATGTCAGAGAATTTGTTGTTTTTTTCCGTTATTTTGTTGCGAAATATGGACAAAACCAGAAAACTCAAATATTTGAGATACTTTTTTTTCGTTATTTTGTTGTGGAATATGGACAAAAACAGAAAAATCAAATATTTCAGATATTTCTTTGTTATTTTTTCGTATTTTTGTTGCGAAATATGGACAAAAAATGAAAACTCAAATATTTCAGATAATTTGTCGTTTTTTTTTCGTTATTTTGTAGCGAAATATGGACAAAAACAGAAAACTCAATTATTTCGGAGAATTTGTTGTTTTTTTACGTTATTTTGTTGCAAAATATGGACAAAACCAGAAAACTCAAATATTTGAGATACTTTTTTTTTCGTTATTTTGTTGCGAAATATGGACAAAAACAGAAAACTCAAATATTAAAGATTCTGTATGTTTTTTTCGACATGTAGTTGCGAAATATGGCCAAAAACAGAAAACTCAAATATTTCAGATACTTTTATATTTTTTTTCTTTTATATGTTGCGAAATATGGTTAAAAAATGAAAACTCAAATATTTCAGATACTTTTTCCTTTTTTTTCGTTATTTTGTTGTGAAATATGGACAAAAACAGAATACTCAATTATTTCAGATTCTTTTTGTTTTTTTTTCAGTATTTTGTTGAGATATATGGACAAAAACAGAAAGGTCAAATATTCCAGATACTTTTATGTTTTTTTTTTATTAATTTGTTGCGAAATATGGACAAAAACAGAAAACTCAAATATTTCAGATACTTTTATGTTCTTTTTCGTTAATTTGTTGCGAAATATGGTTAAAAAAAGAAAACTCAAATATTTCAGATACTTTTTCCTTTTTTTTCGTTATTTTGTTGCGTAATATGGACAAAAGCAGAGATCTAAAATATTTCAGATACGTTTTTGTTTTTTTTTCCTTATTTTGTTGGGAAATATGGACAAAAACAGAAAACTAAAATATTTCAGAGTATTTTAGTTTCGTTATTTTGTTGCGAATTTGGACAAAAAAAGAAAGCTCAAATATTCCAGATACTTTTATGTTTTTTTTATTATTTTGTTGCGAAATATGGACAAAAACATAAAACTCAAATATTTCAGATTCTTTTTGTTTTTTTTTCGATATTTGGTTGCGAAATATGTTTTTTTTTGGTATTTTTTTGTTTTTTTTTGGTATTTTGTTGAGAAATATGGACAAAAACAGAAAGCTCAAATATTCCAGATTCTTTTATGTTCTTTTTCGTTAATTTGTTGCGAAATATGGTTAAAAAAAGAAAACTCCAATATTTCAGATACTTTTTCCTTTTTTTTCGTTATTTTGTTGCGTAATATGGACAAAAGCAGAGAACTCAAATATTTCAGATACGTTTTTGTTATTTTTTCGATATTTTGTTGCGAAATATGAACAAAAAATGAAAACTCAAATATTTCAGATTCTTTTTGTTTTTTTTTGGATATTTAGTTGCGAAATATGGAGAAAAACAGAAAACGCAAATATTTCAGATACGTTGTTGTTATTTTTTTCGATATTTTGTTGCGAAATATGGACAAAAACAGAAAAATCAAATATTTCAGATACTTTTATGTTCTTTTTCGTTAATTTGTTGCGAAATATGGTTAAAAAAAGAAAACTCAAATATTTCAGATACTTTTTGTTTTTTTTTGGATATTCAGTTCCGAAATATGGACAAAAACGGAAAACTCAACTATTTCAGATACTTTCTTGTTATTTTTCCGTTTTTTTATTGCGAAATATGGACAAAAACAGAAAGCTCAAATATTCCAGATACTTTTATGTTTTTTTTTATTATTTTGTTGAGAAATATAGACAAAAACAGAAACCTCAAATATTTCAGATACGTTGTTGTTATTTTTTTCGATATTTTGTTGCGAAATATGGACAAAAACAGAAAAATCAAATATTTCAGATACTTTTATGTTCTTTTTCGTTAATTTGTTGCGAAATATGGTTAAAAAAAGAAAACTCAAATATTTCAGATACTTTTTCCTTTTTTTTCGTTATTTTGTTGCGTAATATGGACAGAAGCAGAGAACTCAAATATTTCAGATACGTTTTTGTTTTTTTTTCCTTATTTTGTTGGGAATTATGGACAAAAACAGAAAACTAAAATATTTCAGAGTATTTTAGTTTCGTTATTTTGTTGCGTAATTTGGACAAAAACAGAAAGCTCAAATATTCCAGATACTTTTATGTTTTTTTTAATTATTTTGTTGAGAAATATGGACAAAAACAGAAAACTCAAATATTTCAGATACTTTGTTGTTATTTTTTCGATATTTTGTTGCGAAATATGGACAAAAACAGAAAACTCAAATATTTCAGATACTTTTATGTTCTTTTTCGTTAATTTGTTGCGAAATATGGTTAAAAAAAGAAAACTCAAATATTTCAGATACTTTTTCCTTTTTTTTCGTTATTTTGTTGCGTAATATGGACAAAAGCAGAGATCTAAAATATTTCAGATACATTTTTGGTTTTTTTTCCATATTTTGTTGGGAAATATGGACAAAACAGAAAACTAAAATATTTCAGAGTATTTTAGTCCATATTTCCCAACAAAATATGGAAAAAAACATTTTTGGTTTTTTTTCCATATTTTGTTGGGAAATATGGACAAAACAGAAAACTAAAATATTTCAGAGTATTTTAGTTTCGTTATTTTGTTGCGAAATTTGCACAAAAACAGAAAGCTCAAATATTTCAGATAAGTTTATGTTTTTTTTCATTATTTTGTTACGAAATATGGGTAAAAACAGAAAACTCAAATATTTCAGATACTTTTTATTTTTTTCGATATTTAGTTGCGAAATATGGACAAAAACAGAAAACTCAAATATTTCATATAGTTTTTTTGTTTTTTCTCGTTATTTGTTGCGATATATGGACAAAAACAGAAAGCTCAAATATTTTAGATACTTTCTTGTTATTTTTTCGTAATTTTGTTGCGAAATATAGACAAAAACAGAAAACTAAAATATTTCAGATACTTTGTCTTTTTTTCGTTGTTTTTTTGCGAAATATAGACAATAACAGAAAACTCAAATATTTCAGATA
The DNA here is from genome assembly GCA_963932195.1 of Empis livida. NCBI lineage: Eukaryota > Metazoa > Arthropoda > Insecta > Diptera > Empididae > Empis > Empis livida. Next base: position 20,403 of record CAWVQG010000165.1, read on the forward strand.
GTTTTTTTTTCCGTTATATTGTTGCGTAATATGGACAAAAACGGAAAACTCAAATATTTCAGATACTTTTTCCTTTTTTTCCGTTATTTTGTTGCGAAATATGGACAAAAACAGAAAACTCAAATATTTCAGATTCTTTTTGTTTTTTTTTAGGTATTTAGTTCCCAAATATGTACAAAAACCGAAAAATAAAATATTTCAGGTACTTTTATGTTTTTTTTCGTTTATTTGTTGCGAAATATGGTTAAAAAAAGAAAACTCAAATATTTCAGATACTTTTTCCTTATTTTCGTTATTTTGTTGCGAAATATGGACAAAACCAGAAAACTCAAAAATTTCAGATTCTTTTTGTTTTTTTTCGTTATTTTGTTGAGAAATATGGACAAAAACAGAAAGCTCAAATATTCCAGATACTTTTATGTTTTTTTTTTCATTATTTTTTTGCGAAATATGGAGAAAAACAGAAAACTTAAATATTTCAGATTCTTTTTGTTTTTTCGATATTTAGTTGCGAAATATGGAGGAAAACAGAAAACTCAAATATTTCAGATTCTTTTTGTTTTTTTTCGACATTTAGTTGCGAAATATGGCCAAAAACAGAAAACTCAAATATTTCAGATACTTTTACGTTTTTTTTCGTGAATTTGTTGCGAAATATGGTTAAAAAAAGAAAACTCAAATATTTCAGATACTTTTTCCTTTTTTTTTCGTTATTTTGTTGAGAAATGTGGACAAAAACAGAAAGCTCAAATATTTCAGATACGTTTTTGTTTTTTTTCCTTATTTTGTTGGGAAATATGGACAAAAACAGAAAACTAAAATATTTCATAGTATTTTAGTTTCGTTATTTTGTTGCGAAATTTGGACAAAAACAGAAAGCTCAAAAATTTCAGATTCTTTTTGTTTTTTTTTCGTTATTTTGTTGAGAAATGCGAACAAAACCAGGAAACTCAATTATTTCAGATACTTTTTTTGTTATTTTGTTGCGAAATGCGGACAAAAACAGAAAGCTCCAATATTTCAGATACTTTTAAGTTTTTTTTCGTTATTTTGTTGCGAAATATGGATAAAATTGAAAACTCAAATATTTCAGGTAATTTGTGGTTTTTTTTTCGTTATTTTGTTGCGAAATATGAACAAAAACAGAAAACTCAATTATGTCAGAGAATTTGTTGTTTTATTCCGTTATTTTGTTGCGAAATATGGACAAAACCAGAAAACTCAAATATTTGAGATACTTTTTTTTCGTTATTTTGTTGTGGAATATGGACAAAAACAGAAAAATCAAATATTTCAGATATTTCTTAGTTATTTTTTCGTAATTTTGTTGCGAAATATGGACAAAAAATGAAAACTCAAATATTTCATATAATTTGTCGTTTTTTTCGTTATTTTGTAACGAGATATGGACAAAAACAGAAAACTCAATTATTTCGGAGAATTTGTTGTTTTTTTACGTTATTTTGTTGCGAAATATGGACAAAACCAGAAAACTCAAATATTTGAGATACTTTTTTTTCGTTATTTTGTTGCGAAATATGGACAAAAACAGAAAACTCAAATATTAAAGATTCTTTATGTTTTTTTCGACATGTAGTGGCGAAATATGGCCAAAAACAGAAAACGCAAATATTTCAGATACTTTTATGTTTTTTTTCGTTTATATGTTGCGAAATATGGTTAAAAAATGAAAACTCAAATATTTCAGATACTTTTTCCTTTTTTTCGTTATTTTGTTGCGAAATATGGACAAAAACAGAATACTCAATTATTTCAGATTCTTTTTGTTTTTTTTTCGGTATTTTGTTGAGATATATGGACAAAAACAGAAATCTCAAATATTCCAGATACTTTTATGTTTTTTTTTATTATTTTGTTGCGAAATATGGACAAAAACATAAAACTCAAATATTTCAGATTCTTTTTGTTTTTTTCGATATTTAGTTGCGAAATATGGACAAAAACAGAAAACTCAAATACTTCAGATACTTTTATGTTCTTTTTCGTTAATTTGTTGCGAAATATGGTTAAAAAAAGAAATCTCAAATATTTCAGATACTTTTTCCTTTTTTTCGTTATTTTGTTGCGTAATATGGACAAAAACAGAAAACTCAATTATGTCAGAGAATTTGTTGTTTTTTTCCGTTATTTTGTTGCGAAATATGGACAAAACCAGAAAACTCAAATATTTGAGATACTTTTTTTTCGTTATTTTGTTGTGGAATATGGACAAAAACAGAAAAATCAAATATTTCAGATATTTCTTTGTTATTTTTTCGTATTTTTGTTGCGAAATATGGACAAAAAATGAAAACTCAAATATTTCAGATAATTTGTCGTTTTTTTTTCGTTATTTTGTAGCGAAATATGGACAAAAACAGAAAACTCAATTATTTCGGAGAATTTGTTGTTTTTTTACGTTATTTTGTTGCGAAATATGGACAAAACCAGAAAACTCAAATATTTGAGATACTTTTTTTTTCGTTATTTTGTTGCGAAATATGGACAAAAACAGAAAACTCAAATATTAAAGATTCTGTATGTTTTTTTCGACATGTAGTTGCGAAATATGGCCAAAAACAGAAAACTCAAATATTTCAGATACTTTTATATTTTTTTTCTTTTATATGTTGCGAAATATGGTTAAAAAATGAAAACTCAAATATTTCAGATACTTTTTCCTTTTTTTTCGTTATTTTGTTGTGAAATATGGACAAAAACAGAATACTCAATTATTTCAGATTCTTTTTGTTTTTTTTTCAGTATTTTGTTGAGATATATGGACAAAAACAGAAAGGTCAAATATTCCAGATACTTTTATGTTTTTTTTTATTAATTTGTTGCGAAATATGGACAAAAACAGAAAACTCAAATATTTCAGATTCTTTTTGGTTTTTTCGATATTTAGTTGCGAATTATGGACAAAAACAGAAAACTCAAATATTTCAGATACTTTTATGTTCTTTTCCGTTAATTTGTTGCGAAATATGGTTAAAAAAAGAAAACTCAAATATTTCAGATACTTTTTCCTTTTTTTTCGTTATTTTGTTGCGTAATATGGACAAAAGCAGAGAACTCAAATATTTCAGATACGTTTTTGTTTTTTTTTCCTTATTTTGTTGGGAAATATGGACAAAAACAGAAAACTAAAATATTTCAGAGTATTTTAGTTTCGTTATTTTGTTGCGAAATTTGGACAAAAAAAGAAAGCTCAAATATTCCAGATACTTTTATGTTTTTTTTTTTATTTTGTTGCGAAATATGGACAAAAACATGAAACTCAGATATTTCAGATTCTTTTTGTTTTTTTTTTCGTTTTTTTGTTGCGAAATATGCACAAAAACAGAAAACTGAAATATTTCAGATACTTTTATGTTCTTTTTCGTTAAGTTTTTGCGAAATATGGTTAAAAAAAGAAAACTCAAATATTTCAGATACTTTTTCCTTTTTTTCGTTATTTTGTTGCGTAATATGGACAAAAGCAGAGAACTCAAATATTTCCGATACGTTTTTGTTTTTTTTCCTTATTTTGTTGGGAAATATGGACAAAAACAGAAAACTAAAATATTTCAGAGTATTTTAGTTTCGTTATTTTGTTGCGAAATTTGCACAAAAACAGAAAGCTCAAATATTTCAGATACTTTTATATTTTTTTTTCATTATTTTGTTGCGAACTTTGGACAAAAATAGAAAACTCAAATATTTCAGATACTTTTTCCTTTTTTTTCGTTATTTTGTGGCGTAATATGGACAAAAGCAGAAAATCAAATATTTCAGATACGTTTTTGTTTTTTTTTCCTTATTTTGTTGGGAAATTTGGACAAAAACAGAAAACCAAAATATTTCAGAGTATTTTAGTTTCGTTATTTTGTTTCGAAATTTGGACAAAAACAGAAAGCTCAAATATTTCAGATAATTTTATGTTTTTTTTTCATTGTTTTGTATTTTATGTTGTTTTTTTCGAAATATTGGCAAAACAGAAAACTCAAATATTTCAGAGTACTTTAGTTTCGTTATTTTGTTGCAAAATTTGGACAAAAACAGAAAGCTAAAATATTTCAGATAATTTTATGTTTTTTTTCATTGTTTTGTTGCGAAATATTGGCAAAAACAGAAAACTCAAATATTTTAGATACTTTTTGTTTTTTTCGATATTTAGGTGCGAAGTATGGACAAAAACAGAAAGCTAAAATATTTCAGATACTTTTACGTTTTTTTTCTATTATTTTGTTGCGAAATATGGACAAAACCAGAAAACTCAAATATTTCAAATACTTTTTTTTCGTTATTTTGTTGCGAAATATGGAGAAAAACAGAAAACTCAATTATTTCAGATTCTTTTTGTTTTTTTCGATATTTAGTTGCAAAAAATGACAAAAACAGAAAACTCAAATATTTCAGATAGTTTTTTGTTTTTTGTTCATTCTTTTGTTGCGAAAAGGGGACAAAACCAGAAAGCTCAAATATTTCAGATACTTTTTTGTTTTTTTTTTCGTTATTTTGTTGCGAAATATGGACAAAACCAGAAAACTCAAATATTTCAGATACTTTTTTGTTTTTTTTTCGTTATTAAGTTGAGAAATATGGACAAAAACAGAAAACTAAAATATTTCACATACTTTTTTGTTTGTTTTTTTCCTTATTTTGTTGCGAAATTTGGACAAAAACAGAAAGCTCAAATATTTCAGATAATTTTATGTTTTTTTTTCATTGTTTTGTTGCGATATATTGGCAAAAACAGAAAACTCAAATATTTCAGATCCTTTTTGTTTTTTTCGATATTTAGTTGCAAAATATGGAAAAAACAGAAAGCTAAAATATTTCAGATCCTTTTATGTTTGTTTTCGGTAATTTGTTGCGAAATATGGTCAAAAATTGAAAACTCAAATATTTCAGATACTTTTTTGTTTTTTTTCCTTGTTTTGTTGGGAAATATGGACTTAAACAGAAAACTAAAATATTTCAGAGTATTTTAGTTTCGTTATTTTGTTGCGAAATTTGGACAAAAACAGAAAGCTCAAATATTTCAGATAATTTTATGTTTTTTTTTCATTATTTTGTTGCGAAATATGGGCAAAAACAGAAAACTCAAATATTTCAGGTACTTTTTGTTTTTTTTAGGTATTTAGTTGCGAAATATGGACAAAAAAAGAAAACTCAAATATTTCATATCGTTTTTTGTTTTTTTCTCGTTATTTGTTGCGAAATATGAACAAAAACAGAAAACTCAAATATTTTAGATACTTTCTTGTTATTTTGTCGTAATTTTGTTGCGAAATATGGACAAAAACAGAAAACTAAAATAATTCAGATACTTTGTCTTTTTTTGCGTTGTTTTCTTGCGAAATATGGACAAAAACAGAAAACTCAAATATTTCAGATTCTTTTTTTTTCGATATTTAGTTGCGAAATATCGACAAAAACAGAAAACTCAAATATTTCAGATAGTTTTTTTTTTTTTCGTTGTTTTGTTGCGAAATACGGACAAAAACAGAAAGCTCCAATATTTCAGCTACTTTGATGTTTTTTTTCGTTATTTTGTTGCGAAATATGGGCACAAACAGAAAACTCAAATATTTCAGATACTTTTTTGTTTTTTTTTCGTAATTTTGTTGGGAAATATGGACAAAAACAGAAAACTCAAATATTTCAGAGAATTTGTGGTTTTTTTTTGTATTATTTTGTAGCGAAATATGGACAAAACCAGAAAACTCAAATATTTCAAATACTTTTTTTTCGTTATTTTGTTGCGAAATATGGAGAAAAACAGAAAACTCAAATATTTCAGAATCTTTTTGTTTTTTTCGACATTTAGTTGCGAAATATGGACAGAAACAGAAAACTCAACTATTTCAGATACTTTTTTGTTTTTTTCGTTATTTTGTTGGGAAATATGCACAAAAACAGAAAACTGAAATAGTTTAGAGAATTTGTGGTTTTTTTCTGTTGTTGTGTTGCGCAATATGGCCAAATCCAGAAAACTCAAATTTTTCAGATACTTTTTTTCCGTCATTTTGTTGTTAAATATGGACAAACACAGAAAACTAAAATATTTCAGACAATTTTTTGTCTGTGTTTTTCCTTATTTTGTTGAGAAATATGGACAAAAGTAAAACTCAAATATTAAAAAAAAAATTTTTTTTTATTTTGTTGCGAAATATGGCCAAAAACAGAAAACTCAAATATTTCAGATCCTTTTATGTTTTTTTTCGTTAATTTGTTGCGAAATATGGTTAAAAATTGAAAACTTAAATATTTCAGATACTTTTTCCTTTTTTTTTGTTATTTTGTTGCGAAAATTGGACAAAAACAGAAAGCTCAAATATTTCAGATAATTTTATGTTTTTTTTTCATTATTTTGTTGCGAAATATGGGCAAAAACAGAAAACTCAAATATTTCAGATACTTTTTGTTTTTTTCGGTATTTAGTTGCGAAATATGGACAAAAACAGAAAGCTCAAATATTTCAGATATTTTTTTGTTTTTTTTTTCGTTATTTTGTTGCGAAATATGGACAAAACCAGAAAACTCAAATATTTCAGATACTTTTTTGTTTTTTTTTCGTTATTAAGTTGAGAAATATGGACAAAAACAGAAAACTAAAATATTTCACATACTTTTTTGTTTGTTTTTTTCCTTATTTTGTTGCGAAATTTGGACAAAAACAGAAAGCTCAAATATTTCAGATAATTTTATGTTTTTTTTTCATTGTTTTGTTGCGATATATTGGCAAAAACAGAAAACTCAAATATCTCAGATCCTTTTTGTTTTTTTCGATATTTAGTTGCAAAATATGGAAAAAACAGAAAGCTAAAATATTTCAGATCCTTTTATGTTTTTTTTCGTTAATTTGTTGCGAAATATGGTCAAAAATTGAAAACTCAAATATTTCAGATATTTTTTGTTTTTTTTCCTTATTTTGTTGGGAAATATGGACTTAAACAGAAAACTAAAATATTTCAGAGTATTTTAGTTTCGTTATTTTGTTGCGAAATTTGGACAAAAACAGACAGCTCAAATATTTCAGATAATTTTATGTTTTTTTTTCATTATTTTGTTGCGAAATATGGGCAAAAACAGAAAACTCAAATATTTCAGATACTTTTTCTTTTTTTTTCGGTATTTAGTTGCGAAATATGAACAAAAACAGAAAACTCAAATATTTTAGATACTTTCTTGTTATTTTTTCGTAATTTTGTTGCGAAATATGGACAAAAACAGAAAACTAAAATAATTCAGATACTTTGTCTTTTTTTGCGTTGTTTTCTTGCGAAATATGGACAAAAACAGAAAACTCAAATATTTCAGATTCTTTTTTTTCGATATTTAGTTGCGAAATATCGACAAAAACAGAAAACTCAAATATTTCAGATAGTTTTTTTTTTTTCGTTGTTTTGTTGGGAAATATGGACAAAAACAGAAAACTCAAATATTTGAGAGAATTTGTTGTTTTTTTCCGTTATTTTGTTGCGAAATACGGACAAAAACAGAAAGCTCCAATATTTCAGATACTTTGATGTTTTTTTTCGTTATTTTGTTGCGAAATATGGGCAAAAACAGAAAACTCAAATATTTCAGATACTTTTTTGTTGTTATTTTGTTGCAAAATATGGACAAAAAAGAAAACTCAAATATTTCAGATATTTTTTTGTTTTTTTTTCGTAATTTTGTTGGGAAATATGGACTTAAACAGAAAACTAAAATATTTCAGAGTATTTTAGTTTCGTTATTTTGTTGCGAAAATTGGACAAAAACAGAAAACTCAAATATTTCAGATAATTTTATGTTTTTTTTTCATTATTTTGTTGCGAAATATGGGCAAAAACAGAAAACTCAAATATTTCAGATACTTTTTGTTTTTTTCGGTATTTAGTTGCGAAATATGGACAAAAACAGAAAACTGAAATATTTCATATAGTTTTTTGTTTTTTCTCGTTATTTGTTGCGAAATATGAACAAAAACAGAAAACTCAAATATTTTAGATACTTTCTTGTTATTTTTTCGTAATTTTGTTGCGAAATATGGACAAAAACAGAAAACTAAAATATTTCAGATACTTTGTCTTTTTTTCGTTGTTTTCTTGCGAAATATGGACAAAAAAGTAAACTCAAATATTTCAGATTCGTTTTTTCGATATTTAGTTGCGAAATATCGACAAAAACAGAAAACTGAAATATTTCATATACTTTGTCGTTTTTTTTCGTTATTTGGTTGCGAAATATGGACAAAAAAATACTCAAATATTTCAGATTCTTTTTGTTTTTTTTTGGATATTTAGTTGCGAAATATGGACAAAAATTTTAAACGCAAATATTTCAGATACTTTCTTGTTATTTTTTCGATATTTTGTTGCGAAATATGAACAAAAAATGAAAACTAAAATATTTCATATACTTTGTCTTTTTTTTTCGTTATTTTATTGCGAAATATGGACAAAAACAGAAAACTGAAATATTTGAGAGAATTTGTTGTTTTTTGCCGTTATTTTGTTGCGAAATACGGACAAAAACAGAAAGCTCCAATATTTCAGATACTTTGATGTTTTTTTTCGTTATTTTGTTGCGAAATATGGGCAAAAACAGAAAACTCAAATATTTCAAATACTTTCTTGTTATTTTGTTGCAAAATATGGACAAAAAAGAAAACTAAAATATTTCAGATATTTTTTTGTTTTTTTTCCTTATTTTGTTGGGAAATATGGACAAAAACAGAAAACTCAAATATTTCAGAGAATTTGTTGTTTTTTTTCTTTTATTTTGTTGCTAAATATGGACAAAACCAGAAAACTCAAATATTTCAAATACTTTTTTTTTCGTTATTTTGTTGCGAAATATGGAGAAAAACAGAAAACTCAAATATTTCAGATTCTTTTTGTTTTTTTTGACATTTAGTTGGGAAATATGGACAAAAACAGAAAACTCAACTATTTCAGATACTTTTTTGTTTTTTTTTTTCGTTATTTTGTTGGGAAATATGCACAAAAACAGAAATCTCAAATAGTTCAGAGAATTTGTTGTTTTTTTCTGTTATTTTGTTGCGCAATATGGACAAATCCAGAAAACTCAAATTTTTCAGATACTTTTTTTTCGTTATTTTGTTGCTAAATATGGACAAAAACAGAAAACTAAAATATTTTAGACAATTTTTTGTCTGTTTTTTCCTTATTTTGTTGAGAAATACAGACAAAAGTAAAACTCAAATATTACAGAAATTTTTTTTTTCATTATTTTGTTGCGAAATATGGACAAAAACAGAAAGCTGAAATATTTCAGATACTGTTTTGTTTTTTTTTCGTTATTTTGTTGCGAAATATGGAGAAAAACAGAAAACTCAATTATTTCAGATTCTTTTTGTTTTTTTCGATACTTAGTTGCAAAAAATGACAAAAACAGAAAACTCAAATATTTCAGATACTTTTTTGTTTTTTTCGTTATTTTGTTGCGAAATATGGACAAAACCAGAAAACTCAAATATTTCAGATACTTTTTTTTCGTTATTTTGTTGCGAAATATGAACAAAAACAGAAAACTAAAATATTTCAGAGAATTTGTTGTTTATTTCCGTTGTTTTGTTGCGAAATATGGACAAAACCAGAAAACCCAAATATTTCAGATACATTTTGTTTGTTTTTTTCCTAATTTTGTTGCGAAATCTGGACAAAACCAGAAAACTTAAATATTTCAGATACTTTTTTGTTTTTTTTTCGTTATTTTGTTGCGAAATATGGACAAAAACAGAAAACTAAAATATTTCAGATACTTTTTTGTTTTTTTTTCGTTATTTTGTTGCGAAATCTGGACAAAAGCAGAAAACTCAAATATTTCAGATACTTTTTTGTTTTTTTTTCGTTATTTTGTTGCGAAATATGGACAAAAACAGAAAACTCATATATTTCAGATACTTTTTTTTTTTTTTTCGTTATATTATTGTGAAATATGGGCAAAACAAACTCAAATATTTTAGATACTTTTTTGTTTTTTTTTCGTTATATTATTGCGAAATATGGACACAAACAGAAAGCTAAAATATTTCAGATACTCTTTCGTTGTTTTTTCGTTATTTTGTTGTGAAATATGGACAAAAACAGAAAGCTCAAATATTTCAGATACTTTTTTGTTTTTTTTTCGTTATTTTGTTGCGAAATATGGACAAAACCAGAAAACGCAAATATTTCAAATACTTTTTTGTTTTTTTTTCGTTATTTTGTTGCGAAATATGAACAAAAACAGAAAACTAAAATATTTCAGATACTTTTTTGTTTGTTTTTTCGTTATTTTATTGCGAAATATGGACAAAAGCAGAAAACTCATATATTTCAGATACTTTTTTGTTTTTTTTTTCGTTATTTTGTTGCGAAATATGGACAAAAACATAAAACTCATATATTTCAGATACTTTTTATTTTTCGTTATATTATTGCGAAATATAGACAAAAAAGAAAACTAAAATATTTCAGATATTTTTTTGTTTTTTTTTCGTTATTTTGTTGGGAAATATGGACAAAACAGAAAACTCAAATATTTCAGATATTTTTAGTTTTTTATTTTGTTGCTAAATATGGACAAAAACAAAGAACTCAAATATTTCAGATAGTTTTTTGTTTTTTTTTCGTTGTTTTGTTGCGAAATATGGACACAACGAGAAAGCTAAAATATTTCAGATAAACTTTCGTTGTTTTTCGTTATTTTGTTGTGAAATATGGACACAAACAGAAAGCTAAAATATTTCAGATACTCTTTCGTTGTGGACAAAAACGAAAACTAAAATTTTTCAGATATTTTTTTGTTTTTTTCGTTATTTTGTTGGGAAGTATGAACAAAAACAGAAAACTGAAATATTTCAGATACTTTTTGTTTTTTTATTTTGTAGCTAAATATGGACAAAAACAAAAAACGCAAATATTTCAGATAGTTTTTTTTTTTTTCGTTGTTTTAGTGCGAAATATGGACAAAAACAGATAACTCAAATATTTCAGATACTTTCTTGTTATTTTTTCGTTATTTTGTTGCGAAATATGTACAAAAACAGAAAACTAAAATATGGCAGCTACTTTTTGTTTGTTTTTTTCCTAATTTTGTTGCGAAATCTGGACAAAAGCAGAAAACTCAAATATTTCAGATACTTTTTTGTTTTTTTTTCGTTATTTTGTTGCGAAATATGGACAAAAACAGAAAACTCATATATTTCAGATACTTTTTTTTTTTTTTCGTTATATTATTGCGAAATATGGGCAAAAAAAACTCAAATATTTTAGATACTTTTTTGTTTTTTTTTCGTTATATTATTGCGAAATATGGACACAAACAGAAAGCTAAAATATTTCAGATACTCTTTCGTTGTTTTTTCGTTATTTTGTTGTGAAATATGGACAAAAACAGAAAGCTCAAATATTTCAGATACTTTTTTGTTTTTTTTTCGTTATTTTGTTGCGAAATATGGACAAAACCAGAAAACGCAAATATTTCAAATACTTTTTTGTTTTTTTTTCGTTATTTTGTTGCGAAATATGAACAAAAACAGAAAACTAAAATATTTCAGATACTTTTTTGTTTGTTTTTTCGTTATTCGTAATATGGACAAAAAACGAAAACTCAAATATTTCAGATACTTTTTTGTTTTTTTTTCGTTATTTTGTTGCGAAATATGCACAAAAACAGAAAACTCAAATATTTCAGATACTTTTTTTTTTTTTTTTCGTTATATTATTGCGAAATATGGGCAAAAAAAAACTCAAATATTTCAGATATTTTTTTGTTTTTTTTTCGTTATTTTGTTGCGAAATATGGACAAAAGCAGAAAACTCATATATTTCAGATACTTTTTTGTTTTTTTTTCGTTATATTATTGCGAAATATGGACACAAACAGAAAGCTAAAATATTTCAGATACTCTTTCGTTGTTTTTTCGTTATTTTGTTGTGAAATATGGACAAAAACAGAAAGCTCAAATATTTCAGATACTTTTTTGTTTTTTTTTCGTTATTTTGTTGCGAAATATGGACAAAACCAGAAAACGCAAATATTTCAAATACTTTTTTGTTTTTTTTTCGTTATTTTGTTGCGAAATATAAACAAAAACAGAAAACTAAAATATTTCAGATACTTTTTTGTTTGTTTTTTCGTTATTTTGTTGCGAAATATGGACAAAAGCAGAAAACTCATATATTTCAGATACTTTTTTGTTTTTTTTCGTTATATTATTGCGAAATATGGACACAAACAGAAAGCTAAAATATTTCAGATACTCTTTCGTTGTTTTTTCGTTATTTTGTTGTGAAATAAGGACACAAACAGAAAGCTAAAATATTTCAGATACTCTTTCGTTGTTTTTTCGTTATTTTGTTGTGAAATATCACAAAAAACAGAAAACTCAAATATTTCAGATATTTTTTGTTTTTTTTTTCATTATTTTGTTGTGAAATATTGACAAAAACAGAATGCTAAAATATTTCAAATAGTCTTTCGTTGTTTTTTCGTTATTTTGTTGCGAAATATGGACAAAAACAGAAAACTCAAATATTTCAGATACTTTCTTCTAATTTTGTTGCGAAATATGGACAAAAACAGAAAGCTAAAATATTTCTGATACTCTTTCGTTGTTTTTTCTTTATTTTGTTGCGAAATATGGACAAAAACAAAGAACTCAAATATTTCAGATACTTTTTTGTTTTTTTTTTCATTATTTTGTTGTGAAATATTGACAAAAACAGAATGCTAAAATATTTCAAATAGTCTTTCGTTGTTTTTTCGTTATTTTGTTGCGAAATATGGACAAAAACAGAAAACTCAAATATTTCAGATACTTTCTTCTAATTTTGTTGCGAAATATGGACAAAAACAGAAAGCTAAAATATTTCTGATACTCTTTCGTTGTTTTTTCTTTATTTTGTTGCGAAATATGGACAAAAATAAAAAACTCAAATATTTCAGAGACTTTGTTGTTTTTTTCCGTTGTTTTGTTGCGAAATATGGACAAAACCAGAAAACTCAAATATTTCAGATACTTTTTTTTCGTTATTTTGTTGCGGAATATGGACAAAAACAGGAAACTAAAATATTTCAGGGAATTTGTTGTTTTTTTCGTTATATTATTGCGAAATATGGGCAAAAAAAAAACTCAAATATTTCAGATATTTTTTTGTTTTTTTTCGTTATTTTGTTGTGAAATATGGACACAAACAGAAAGCTAAAATATTTCAGATACTCTTTCGTTGTTTTTCGTTGTTTTGTTGCGAAATATGTACAAAAACAGAAAACTAAAATATTTCAGATACTTTTTGTTTGTTTTTTCCTAATTTTGTTGCGAAATCTGGACAAAAGAAGAAAACTAAAATATTTCAGATACTTTTTGTTTGTTTTTTTCCTAATTTTGTTGCGAAATCTGGGCAAAAGCAGAAAACTCAAATATTTCAGATACTTTTTTGTTTTTTTTTCATTATTTTGTTGTGAAATATTGACAAAAACAGAATGCTAAAATATTTCAGATATTCTTTCGTTGTTTTTCGTTATTTTGTTGCGCAATATGGAGAAAAACAGAAAACTCAAATATTTCAGATTATTTTTGTTTTTTTTCTATATTTAGTTGCGAAATATGGACAAAAACAGGAAAGTCAAATATTTCAGATAGTTTCTTGTTATTTTTTCGTTATCTTGTGGAGAAATATGGACAAAATTAGAAAACTCAAATATTTCAGATATTTTTTGGTTTTTTTTCGTTATTTTCTTGCGAAATTTGGACAAAAACAGAAAACTCAAATATTTCAGATACTTTTTTGTTTGGTTTTTTCTTATTTTGTTGAGGAATTTGAACAAATGTAGAATACTCAAATATTTCAGATATTTTTTTGTTTTTTTCTCGTTATTTTGTTGGGAAATATGGCCAAAACAGAAAACTCAAATATTTCAGAGAATTTGTTGTTTTTTTCAGTTATTTTGTTGCGAAGTATGGACAAAACTACAAAACTCAAATATTACAGATATTTTTTTTTTCGTTATTTTGTTGGGAAATATGGACAAAACCAGAAAACTCAAATATTTCAGATACTTTTTTGTTATTTTGTCGTTATTTTGTTGCGAAATATGGACAAAAAAGAAAACTAAATTTTTTCAGATATTTTTTTGTTTTTTTCGTTATTTTGTTGGGAAGTATGGACAAAACAGAAAACTCAAATATTTCAGATACTTTTTGTTTTTTTATTTTGTTGCTAAATATGGACAAAAACAAAAAACGCAAATATTTCAGATAGTTTTTTTTTTTTTTTCGTTGTTTTAGTGCGAAATATGGACAAAAACAGATAACTCAAATATTTCAGATACTTTCTTGTTATTTTTTCGTTATTTTGTTGCGAAATATGTACAGAAAAAGAAAACTAAATTATGTCAGATACTTTTAGTTTGTTTTTTCCTAATTTTGTTGCGAAATCTGGACAAAAGCAGAAAACTCAAATATTTCAGATACTTTTTTGTTTCTTTTTTCGTTATATTGTTGGGAAATATGGACAAAAACAGAAAACTAAAATATTTCAGATATTTTTTTGTTTTTTTTTTCGTTATTTTGTTGCGAAATATGGACAAAAGCAGAAAACTCATATATTTCAGATACTTTTTTGTTTTTTTTTCGTTATATTATTGCGAAATATGGGCAAAAAAACTTCAATATTTCACATATTTTTTTGTTTTTTTCGTTGTTTTGTTGCGAAGTATGGACAAAAACATAAAACTGAAATATTTCAGATACTTTCTTGTTATTTTTCTTTATTTTGTTGCGAAATATGGACAAAAACAGAAAGCTAAAATATTTCTGATACTCTTTCGTTGTTTTTTCTCTATTTTGTTGCGAAATATGGACAAAAACAGAAAACTGAAATATTTCAGATACTTTCTTGTTATTTTTTCTTTATTTTGTTGCGAAATATGGACAAAAACAAAAAACTCAAATATTTCAGACAATTTGTTGTTTTTTTCCGTTGTTTTGTTGCGAAATATGGACAAAACCAGAAAACTAAAATATTTCAGATACTTTTTTGTTTTTTGTTTCGTTATTTTGTTGCGAAATATGGACAAAAACAGAAAACTCAAATATTTCAGATACTTTTATAGTTAGTTTTTATTAATAAATAAAACACTATTTTGTTCGTTATAATTACTTTATTAACTATCTTAATTTAACTTTTATTTAACCTTCAATCTTAACTATTACAATTAATAACTTTTATTTAAGCACGATGCAACTGCATTGAATATATATACTTGACTGTACTCTCTTTTTATTATCGGTGATCTATATATAATCTGATAACAATGAAAACTCATCTTACATTGAGCGTCGTATGATTTATTATTTTGATCTATATATAATCTGATAACAATCGTATGATTTATTATTTTGGTACAGAGTGTACCGGTTGCATTTGAACCCTATATTACTCCCCCCCTGGACGGAAACTAGTATTTTTTATATTATGTATTTCGAAAGGTTAGTTTACGAACAATCTAAATTTGTTTCAAATGCTGGTTTTAATCGATCAATACTGACATTTTTATTTTTTCCGTTGACGTCGATTATATAATTTTTTCGCATTCTTCGGATTATTTTGTAGGGTCCAGTATATGGAGTAGCTAGTGGACCTTTAACTTTGTCTACGCGCACGAAAACGTGTGTGCAGGTGTCGAGTGTTTTTGGGAGGAAAATATCGGTTTGTTTCTGTTCCCGTGGTGGTGTTGGTAGAATATTATTCATATTTTTTCGCAAGTTGGTAATGAATTCGGAATCTATAAGTTTGGTTTCCGATTTTTGTATGAATAATTCGCCGGGAACAACTAAAGGTTGACCGTACACCATTTCTGCTGGTGTGCAATCCAAATCTTTTTTTATTGAAGTTCTGATTCCGAGAAGAACGGTTGGAAGTTCCGAACTCCAATGAGTTGTGTTGCAACGAGCTTTCAGTGACGCCTTTAGCTGTCGGTGAAAACGTTCAACCATTCCATTAGCTTTCGGATTGTATGGCGTGGTTCGAATTCGACTTGAGCCGATCAGTTTAATTAAATCTCTAAACAACTTAGACTCGAATTGTGTCCCTTGATCGGTAGTAACTACTGATGGGATTCCGAATCTGGTGATATATTCCTGATAAAATATTGTTGCTACTGTAAGCGCGGTCATGTCCCTCATCGGAATTGCCTCAGGCCAGCGAGTGAATCGGTCAACTATTGTGAGGATGTAAGTGAAACCGTTTGAAATTGGAAGCGGCCCGACGATATCGATATGCACGTGCTGGAATCTGCCACTAGGAATATCAAATTTTGCAAATGGCGATTTTATATGGCGACTGACTTTGGATCGTTGACAACCCATACATGATTTTGCCCAGTACCCTGTGTCGACATTCATTTGAGGCCAGAAATATTTAGAGCTAACTAGCTTGCGTGTTGCTCGGACACCCGGGTGTGACAAACTGTGAAGGCTGTCGAAGATTTTTTGTCTCCAAACTTTTGGGATGAATGGACGATTCTTACCATTTGACACCTCGCACCAGACTTTGTCTTTCGAATCAGGTATTTGGACGAGTTTCATTTGAATCTTCGATGAATTCGGAGTATTTTTGATTAAGTGTTGAAGTTCGTCGTCCTGGTTTTGAGTTACAGGTAAGTCATTTAATGAAAATGACGATACTTCGTTGAATCTGGAGAGACAGTCACTGACCACGTTATGTTTTCCATGGATATGTTGTATATCGTTCGTGAACTGAGCAATGTAGTCCAAATGCCGTAGTTGCCGAGGGCTACGTTCAGATTTGGAATTGATGGCGGTACACAACGGCTTGTGGTCGGTGTAGATAGAGAATTGTCGTCCTTCCACGAAGTGTCTAAAATGTTTTACAGCCAAATAGATTGCCAGGAGCTCTCTATCGAATGTGGAATATTTGACTTCGGTTGGCGATAATTTTTTTGAAAAAAAACCGAGGGGCTCCCAATTCGTATTATTATATTGCTGCAGTACGGCTCCAACGGCTGTATTTGACGCGTCTGAAGTTATATTATATTTTGTGTGCTCGAGAGGATGCGCGAGTAAGGTGGCAGTAGCAAGAGAATGCTTTACTTTGTTAAAGCTAACTTTGCATTCTTCGGGCCAAGAAAATTTTATTCTATTTTTTTTATTTGTTAATGTTGCTAGATGAGCATGAATAGGTGCTAAATCTTCTGCTAGGTGCGGTATAAAGCGATGGTAATAATTTACCATGCCGACGAAGCGTTGTATTTTGCGAAGAGTCGTTGGTTCTGGAAAATTTTGGATAGCGGTAACTTTTTCTTCAGACGGTAAAATACCCATCTCCGAAATTGTATGGCTTAAAAATTCTAAAGATTTAGCACCAAATATGCACTTAGAGGTTTTTATATTCAAACCGTATTCAGTAAGACGTGCGAATAACATTTTTAGATGATTTTTGTGATCAGCCTCTGATTTGCTGGCTATCAAAATATCATCGATATAGCAAAATAAAAACTCTAACCCGTTGGTAACTTCATTCAAAAATCTTTGAAAGGTTTGGGCGGAATTCCGTAAACCATAAGGCATTCGAGTGAATTCGAATAAGCCGAACGGAGTTGTGATGGCGGTTTTTTCTGTGTCTTCGTCAGCCATGGGAATTTGGTGGTATGCCCGGACTAAATCGATTTTTGAAAAGATTTTGCATCCAGCTAACTGTTGCGAGAAACTCTGTATATGAGGTATAGGATACCTGTCGGGAATCGTGATGGCGTTTAAGCGACGATAGTCACCGCAAGGACGCCAATCGTTATCCTTTTTTATTACCATGTGCAGAGGTGACGCAAATCTGGATTTCGAGGGTCGGCAGATACCCAGTTCGACCATGTGCTGAAATTCCATTTTGGCAGCTTTCAGTTTCTCGGAGTCTAGGCGGCGAGGCTTTTCGGATGGCGCTATACCTTGCGTCTCAATATAGTGGCGCACGTTGTGTTTTACCGGATAATTGTAATTAGGTAATTCCGTTAGTGACGGAAATTCTTTTAATAGTGAGCCGTATTCGTTTTGAATACAATAAATTTTTGGTGTAGGCGTATCTACATTGGCAATTATGGCATTTACTTGCAGAGAAGTTGAAGTATCGATTAATCTACGGTTTTTTAAGTCGATTAGAAGATTGTATTTCGACAGAAAATCAGCGCCGATAATTGGTTTATTCACCTTTGCCAATATAAATGCGTGTGTGAAAGCGCGTCTTAAGCCGAGGTTAAGTTTTAATAATTTTGTTCCATATGTTGCTATTTCTGTGCCATTAGCAGCAGATAACGAACGAATTGGGTCTTTATTTCCGTGGGGAAATAAGCTGTACGGAACGACCGAAATTTCGGCACCGGAATCTATAAGAAACTGTAGTGAGTTTTCGCGGTCGTGTACGAAAAGGCGGCGTGATTTAACTGTTCCACTGTTCGCCGCGTTAACCGTGGAATGTATTAGTTTAAATCTTTGTTTGGTGTTTGTGGCACTTTAAATGCACACGGTTGTCTACAATTTCTAGCATTGGAGCCGAATCTGTTATGGAAGTAGCAGAATTTCGAATTATTTTTCGAAACTGGTCGAGATTTCGGCCTTGAACGTGATGAAGATCTATCTCTATTTCGGCCACGGTTACCGAGTTCTAGTTTCGTAAGTAATTTCTTTATTTCGCTTAACTCCCTTGTTAGTTTTTGTTCTGTAGGTGTAAGTGGTGGAAATACTTTATTTTTCGATTTCGGCGCGCATGATGTTTCGGCCACTGAACACGAAGGTTGGGAAACTTCCCAAATTTTGTCGGCGATCGGTAGAATTTCTTCGATTTTTTTATCGGCCCACGGTGCGACTGAAGTTCGTAGATTTTGGGGTAATCTTTTTAACCATATTCTTTTTATTAAGTCTATTTCGATAAGTTTTGAATCGCCGGCTTGATTTGATAATTGTCTGAAGAATTCTGAAGGGCTGAGGTCGCCAATTTCGTTTAAGCTAGATAATAAATTATCTAGACGTTTTTCATTGGACAGGCTGTGTCGTTCGATCAGAGCTTTCTTTAATGATTCGTATTTCGGAACTGTAACGTCGGGATTTTTTAGCACATCGATAACCGATAACGCGATGTCTTGTGGAAGCGCGGCTACTGTATGATTGAATTTATCGTCATCTTTAATAGTTTTGTGTAAATTAAACTGGCTCTCTGCTATTATGAACCACAGATCCGGATTTTTATCAAAGAACGGGGCTAATTTGATTCGTGATATTATGTTAATATCTTTATTATCTCCGTCACTAATCGGCATTTCTTTTTCGTCCCTATCTGGCATTTTTTTTTTTTTTTTTTTTTTATAGGTTAGTAGTTGATAAAAATTACTAAAAATGTTTGTTTATTTTTTTATATTTGGAGTTGTTATTGCAACCGATGCACCCTGTATTTATTTTAATATTATTATTTTATATAACGATCGTCAAATTTTATATAAGCTGTAATTTGTCGAAACCGATTTTTTTTTTTTTTTTTTGGTTTTATTGTTACAATGGATGCACCCTGTATTTAATATTTTATATAGCAAGTAAATTTTGTTGTAATTTGTCGCAGCCGGTATATAATATCGTGAGAGTCAAATGTATATATTCTGCATGTATGTATGCGTGTATACAACTGATTTATATAAATGGAATATAGAATTGATAAAATCAATTTTTTTTTTTTAATTATTTTTTTTTTTATACAATATATTTGTATTGACAAAAAAAATTAGTATAATATATGGAAAATGAATATATATGATATTATATAGAATATTGTGTAATTAATTTCTTGTATATAATAAAATCCTATAAATTTTGTATATAATAAATTTTGATATAAAAATTTTCGTTAAATTTTTTTTCTTATATATATAATAATAACGTTTTTATAATAAACGCTTGTATATAAAGTATATATGGTACAAATTGTAATATTGAATAATTTGAAAAAATTTTTTTAATTGCGTACGATATAAAATTTTAATTGCGTACGATATAAAAAAATTTGATATTTTTTGTTAGTTTTACAGTTTCAATTTGAAAATTTTTATATTATTTCGACGGTACAATTACCGTAAAACCGTTATGCTGACTGTACTTTTAATCCACAAAAAAAATATCAAAATTTTGATTTATTGAACTTATTTTATCTAAATTTTAACTAAATGATTGAAATTTTGATTTATAGAATTTTGTTTTATCTAAATTTTAACTAAATGATTGAAATTTTGAATTATTAATCTTTCATAGAATTTAAAATTTTGTTTCAGGGCAGCACAGCATTTTATAACAAGGCCTTTTTTATATAGAAAGTGTGGATTTTACTCAATAATACCATGAATTATAATTTTATATTCTTTTTTTTTTTAAAAATTTTTTTTTTTGTATATAAAGAATATTAATGTATTTTAAACATATCTTATACTATGGTACTTGTAAAATTCTCGAACGTGTTGCTCTGCTGCTGCTTTCGATCGCTGGATAAATTCTGCGGTGGTCTGATGTTGATATCCGTTGTTAATTGTTGTATGTCGATGATGGTATTTTGTCCCAAAATTGGTAGCGTGGTGTAATATGTTGAAACTCGGATATATTTTATGTATATATATAAAATATGTATTTTGGTCATACACAATTTTAATTGTGTTTAACAATTTATGTGTATCTTTTATTTTTTTTTTTTACCACGTGCTACAAAGTTTTTTTTTATGTGTTAAATTAATTTAATTTTTCGTTTTTTTTTTTTTAATTTCTAAGCGCGTTGCTTAGTCGGGGTCACCAATTTATAGTTATTTTTTATTAATAAATAAAACACTATTTTGTTCGTTATAATTACTTTATTAACTATCTTAATTTAACTTTTATTTAACCTTCAATCTTAACTATTACAATTAATAACTTTTATTTAAGCACGATGCAACTGCATTGAATATATATACTTGACTGTACTCTCTTTTTATTATCGGTGATCTATATATAATCTGATAACAATGAAAACTCATCTTACATTGAGCGTCGTATGATTTATTATTTTGATCTATATATAATCTGATAACAATCGTATGATTTATTATTTTGGTACAGAGTGTACCGGTTGCATTTGAACCCTATATACTTTTTTGTTTTTTTTTCGTTATTTTGTTGCGAAATATGGCCAAAAACAGAAGACTAAAATATTTCAGATACTTTTTTGTTTTTTTTTTCCGTTATTTTGTTGCGAAATATGGACAAAAGCAGAAAACTCATATATTTCAGATACTTTTTTGTTTTTTTTTCGTTATATTATTGGGAAATATGGGCAAAAAAACTTAATTATTTCACATAGTTTTTTGTTTTTTTCCTTGTTTTGTTGCGAAATATGGACAAAAACAGAAAACAGAAATATTTCAGATACTTTCTTGTTATTTTTTCTTTATTTTGTTGCGAAGTATGGACAAAAACAGAAAGCTAAAATATTTCTGATACTCTTTCGTTGTTTTTTCTTTATTTTGTTGCGAAATATGGACAAAAACAAAAAACTCAAATATTTCAGACAATTTGTTGTTTTTTTCCCTTGTTTTGTTGCGAAATATGGACAAAAACAGAAAACTAAAATATTTCAGATACTTTTTCGTTTTTTTTTTCGTTATTTTGCTGCGAAATATGGACAAAAGCAGAAAACTCATATATTTCAGATACTTTTTTGTTTTTTTTTTCGTTATATTATTGCGAAATATGGGCAAAAAAAACTCAAATATTTCAGATATTTTTTTGTTTTTTTTTTCGTTATTTTGTTGTGAAATATGGAAACAAACAGAAAGCTAAAATATTTCAGATACTCTTTCGTTGTTTTTTCGTTATTTTGTTGTGAAATAAGGACACAAGCAGAAAGCTCAAATATTTCAGATACTTTTTTGTTTTTTTTTTCGTTATTTTGTTGCGAAAAAGGACAAAACCAGAAAACGCAAATATTTCAAATACATTTTTGTTTTTTTGTCGTTATATTATTGCGAAATATGGACACAAACAGAAAGCTAAAATATTTCAGATACTCTTTCGTTGTTTTTTCGTTATTTTGTTGTGAAATAAGGACACAAACAGAAAGCTAAAATATTTCAGATACTCTTTCGTTGTTTTTTCGTTATTTTGTTGTGAAATATCACAAAAAACAGAAAACTCAAATATTTCAGATATTTTTTGTTTTTTATTTTGTTGCTAAATATGGACAAAAACAAAGAACTCAAATAATTCAGATAGTTTTTTGTTTTTTTGCGTTGTTTTGTTGCGAAATATGTACAAAACAGAAAACTAAAATATTTCAGATACTTTTTGTTTGTTTTTTTCCAAATTTTGTTGCGAAATCTGGACAAAAGCAGAAAACTCAAATATTTCAGATACTTTTTTGTTTGTTTTTTCGTTATTTTGTTGCGAAATATGGACAAAAGCAGAAAACTCATATATTTCAGATACTTTTTTGTTTTTTTTTTCGTTATATTATTGCGAAATATGGACACAAACAGAAAGCTAAAATATTTCAGATACTCTTTCGTTGTTTTTTCGTTATTTTGTTGTGAAATAAGGACACAAACAGAAAGCTAAAATATTTCAGATACTCTTTCGTTGTTTTTTCGTTATTTTGTTGTGAAATATCACAAAAAACAGAAAACTCAAATATTTCAGATATTTTTTGTTTTTTATTTTGTTGCTAAATATGGACAAAAACAAAGAACTCAAATATTTCAGATAGTTTTTTGTTTTTTTGCGTTGTTTTGTTGCGAAATATGTACAAAAACAGAAAACTAAAATATTTCAGATACTTTTTGTTTGTTTTTTTCCAAATTTTGTTGCGAAATCTGGACAAAAGCAGAAAACTCAAATATTTCAGATACTTTTTTGTTTTTTTTTCATTATTTTGTTGTGAAATATTGACAAAAACAGAATGCTAAAATATTTCAGATACTCTTTCGTTGTTTTTTCGTTATTTTGTTGCGAAATATGGACAAAAACAGAAAACTCAAATATTTCAGATACTTTCTTGTTATTTTGTTGCGAAATATGGACAAAAACAGAAAGCTAAAATATTTCTGATACTCTTTCGTTGTTTTTTCTTTATTTTGTTGCGAAAAATGGACAAAAATAAAAATCTCAAATATTTCAGAGAATTTGTTGTTTTTTTCCGTTGTTTTGTTGCGAAATATGGACAAAACCAGAAAACCCAAATATTTCAGATATTTTTTTTTGTTATTTTGTTGCGAAATATGGACAAAAGCAGAAAACTCATATATTTCAGATACTTTTTTGTTTTTTTTCGTTATATTATTGCGAAATATGGGCAAAAAAAAACTCAAATATTTCAGATATTTTTTTGTTTTTTTTTCGTTATTTTGTTGTGGAATATGGACACAAACACAAAGCTAAAATATTTCAGATACTCTTTCTTTGTTTTTCGTTGTTTTGTTGCGAAATATGTACAAAAACAGAAAACTAAAATATTTCAGATACTTTTTGTTTGTTTTTTCCTAATTTTGTTGCGAAATCTGGACAAAAGAAGAAAACTAAAATATTTCAGATAATTTTTGGTTTTTTTTTTCGTTATTTTGTTGCGAAATATGGACAAAAGCAGAAAACTCATATATTTCAGTTTTTTTTTCGTTATATTATTGCGAAATATGGACACAAACAGAAAGCTAAAATATTTCAGATACTCTTTCGTTGTTTTTTCGTTATTTTGTTGTGAAATATGGACACAAACAGAAAGCTAAAATATTTCAGATAGTCTTTCGTTGTTTTTTCGTTATTTTGTTGTGAAATATCACAAAAAACAGAAAACTCAAATATTTCAGATATTTTTTGTTTTTTATTTTGTTGCTAAATATGGACCAAAACAAAGAACTCAAATATTTCAGATAGTTTTTTGTTTTTTTGCGCTGTTTTGTTGCGAAATATGTATAAAAACAGAAAACTAAAATATTTCAGATAATTTTTGTTTGTTTTTTTCCTAATTTTGTTGCGAAATCTGGACAAAAGCAGAAAACTCAAATATTTCAGATAATTTTTTTTTTTTTTCATTATTTTGTTGTGAAATATTGACAAAAACAGAATGCTAAAATATTTCAGATACTCTTTCGTTGTTTTTTCGTTATTTTGCTGCGAAATATGGACAAAAGCAGAAAACTCATATATTTCAGATACTTTTTTGTTTTTTTTTTCGTTATATTATTGCGAAATATGGGCAAAAAAAACTCAAATATTTCAGATATTTTTTTGTTTTTTTTTTCGTTATTTTGTTGTGAAATATGGAAACAAACAGAAAGCTAAAATATTTCAGATACTCTTTCGTTGTTTTTTTGTTATTTTGTTGTGAAATATGGACAAAAACAGAAAGCTCAAATATTTCAGATACTTTTTTGTTTTTTTTTTCGTTATTTTGTTGCGAAAAAGGACAAAACCAGAAAACGCAAATATTTCAAATACATTTTTGTTTTTTTTTCGTTATATTATTGCGAAATATGGACACAAACAGAAAGCTAAAATATTTCAGATACTCTTTCGTTGTTTTTTCGTTATTTTGTTGTGAAATAAGGACACAAACAGAAAGCTAAAATATTTCAGATACTCTTTCGTTGTTTTTTCGTTATTTTGTTGTGAAATATCACAAAAAACAAAAAACTCAAATATTTCAGATATTTTTTGTTGTTTATTTTGTTGCTAAATATGGACAAAAACAAAGAACTCAAATATTTCAGATAGTTTTTTGTTTTTTTGCGTTGTTTTGTTGCGAAATATGTACAAAAACAGAAAACTAAAATATTTCAGATACTTTTTGTTTGTTTTTTTCCAAATTTTGTTGCGAAATCTGGACAAAAGCAGAAAACTCAAATATTTCAGATACTTTTTTGTTTGTTTTTTCGTTATTTTGTTGCGAAATATGGACAAAAGCAGAAAACTCATATATTTCAGATACTCTTTCGTTGTTTTTTCGTTATTTTGTTGTGAAATAAGGACACAAACAGAAAGCTAAAATATTTCAGATACTCTTTCGTTGTTTTTTCGTTATTTTGTTGTGAAATATCACAAAAAACAGAAAACTCAAATATTTCAGATATTTTTTGTTGTTTATTTTGTTGCTAAATATGGACAAAAACAAAGAACTCAAATATTTCAGATAGTTTTTTGTTTTTTTGCGTTGTTTTGTTGCGAAATATGTACAAAAACAGAAAACTAAAATATTTCAGATACTTTTTGTTTGTTTTTTTCCAAATTTTGTTGCGAAATCTGGACAAAAGCAGAAAACTCAAATATTTCAGATACTTTTTTGTTTGTTTTTTCGTTATTTTGTTGCGAAATCTGGATAAAAGCAGAAAACTCAAATATTTCAGATACTTTTTTGTTTGTTTTTTCGTTATTTTGTTGCGAAATATGGACAAAAACAGAAAACTCAAATATTTCAGATATTTTTTGTTTTTTATTTTGTTGCTAAATATGGACAAAAACAAAGAACTCAAATATTTCAGATAGTTTTTTGTTTTTTTGCGCTGTTTTGTTGCGAAATATGTACAAAAACAGAAAACTAAAATATTTCAGATAATTTTTGTTTGTTTTTTTCCTAATTTTGTTGCGAAATCTGGACAAAAAATTTTTTTTTTTTTTCATTATTTTGTTGTGAAATATTGACAAAAACAGAATGCTAAAATATTTCAGATACTCTTTCGTTGTTTTTTCGTTATTTTGTTGCGAAATATGGACAAAAACAGAAAACTCAAATATTTCAGATACTTTCTTGTTATTTTGTTGCGAAATATGGACAAAAACAGAAACCTAAAATATTTCTGATATTCTTTATTTTGTTGCGAAATATGGACAAAAATAAAAAACTCAAATATTTCAGAGAATTTGTTGTTTTTTTCCGTTGTTTTGTTGCGAAATGTGGACAAAACCAGAAAACTCAAATATTTCAGATACTTTTTTTTCGATATTTTGTTGCGAAATATGGACAAAAACAGAAAACTAAAATATTTCAGAGAATTTGTTGTTTTTTGCCGTTGTTTTGTTGCGAAATATGGACAAAACCAGAAAACCCAAATATTTCAGATACTTTTTTTTTGTTATTTTGTTGCGAAATATGGACAAAAGCAGAAAACTCATATATTTCAGATACTTTTTTGTTTTTTTTTCGTTATATTATTGCGAAATATGGACAAAAAAAACTCAAATATTTCAGATATTTTTTTGTTTTTTTTTCGTTATTTTGTTGTGAAATATGGACACAAACAGCAAGCTAAAATATTTCAGATACTCTTTCGTTGTTTTTCGTTATTTTGTTGTGAAATATGGACACAAACAGAAAGCTAAAATATTTCAGATACTCTTTCGTTGTTTTTTCGTTATTTTGTTGTGAAATATCACAAAAAACAGAAAACTCAAATATTTCAGAAACTTTCTTGTTATTTTGTCGTTATTTTGTTGCGAAATATGGACAAAAAAGAAAACTAAAATATTTCAGATATTTTTTGTTTTTTTTGTTATTTTGTTGGGAAATATGGACAAAACAGAAAACTCCAATATTTCAGATATTTTTTGTTTTTTATTTTATTGCTAAATATGGACAAAAACAAAGAACTCAAATATTTCAGATAGTGTTTTGTTTTTTTTTCGTTGTTTTGTTGCGAAATATGTACAAAACCAGAAAACTAAAATATTTCAGATACTTTTTATTTGTGTTTTTCCTAATTTTATTGCGAAATCTGGACAAAAACAGAAAACCCAAATATTTCAGATACTTTCTTGTTATTTTGTCGTTATTTTGTTGCGAAATATGGACAAAAACAGAAAGCTAAAATATTTCTGATACTCTTTCGTTGTTTTTTCTCTTATTCTGTTGCGAAATATGGACAAAAACAAAATACTAAAATATTTCAGAGAATTTGTTGTTTTTTTCCGTTGTTTTGTTGCGAAATATGGACAAAACCAGAAAACTCAAATATTTCAGATACTTTTTTTTCGTTATTTTGTTGCGAAATATGGACAAAAACAGAAAGCTCAAATATTTCAGACACTTTTATATTTTTTTTCGTTTTTTTTTGTAGCGAAATATGGGCAAAAAATGATAACTAAAATATTTCAGATACTTTTTCGTTTTGTTCGTTATTTTGTTGCGAAATATGGAGAAAAACAGAAAATTCAAATATTTCAAATTCTTTTTCTTTTTTTCGATATTTAGTTGCGAAATATGGACAAAAACAGAGAACTCAAATATTTCAGATAGTTTTTTGTTTTTTTGTCGTTCTTTTATTGCGAAATGTTCACAAAAACAGAAAGCTGAAATATTTCAGATACTTGTTTTTTCGTTATTTTGTTGCGAAATATGGACAAACACAGAAAGCTCAAATATTTCAGATACTTTTATGTTATTTTTGTTATTTTGTTGCGAAATATGGGCAAAAAATGAAAACTCATATATTTCAGATACTTTTTTGTTTTTTTTCGTTATTTTGTTGTGAAATATGGACACAAACAGAAATCTAAAATATTTCAGATAATCTTTTGTTGTTTTTTCGTTATTTTGTTGCGAAATATGGACAAAAACAGAAAACTCAAATATTTCAGATACTTTCCTGTTATTTTTTCGTTATTTTGTTCCGAAATATGGACAAAAAAGAAAACTAAAATATTTCAGATACTTTTTGTTTGTTTTTTTCCAAATGTTGTTGAGAAATATGGACAAAAGCATAAAACTCAAATATTTCAGATACTTTTTTGTTTTCTTTTTTCGTTATTTTGTTGTGAAATATTGACAAAAACAGAATGCTAAAATATTTCAGATACTCTTTCGTTGTTTTTTCGTTATTTTGTTGCGAAATATGGACAAAAACAGAAAACTCAAATATTTCAGATACTTTCTTGTTATTTTGTCGTTATTTTGTTGCGAAATATGGACAAAAATAGAAAGCTACAATATTTCAGATACTCTTTCGTTGTTTTTTCGTTATTTTGTTGCGAAATATGGACAAAAACAGAAAACTCAAATATTTCAGATACTTTCCTGTTATTTTTTCGTTATTTTGTTCCGAAATATGGACAAAAAAGAAAACTAAAATATTTCAGATACTTTTTGTTTGTTTTTTTGCAAATATTGTTGAGAAATATGGACAAAAGCATAAAACTCAAATATTTCAGATACTTTTTTGTTTTCTTTTTTCGTTATTTTGTTGCGAAATATGGACAAAAACAAAAACTCAAAGATTTCAGAGAATTTGTTGTTTTTTCCGTTGTTTTGTTGCGAAATATAGACTGAAATATATCTGAAATATTTGAGCTATATCTGAAATATTTGAGCTTTCTGTTTTTGTCCATATTTCTCAACAAAATAACGCAAAAAAAGTATCTGAAATATTTGAGTTTTCTGGTTTTGTCCATATTTCGCAACAAAACAACGGAAAAAACAACTTTTATGTTTTCTTTCGTTTTTTTGTTGCGAAATATGGGCAAAAAATGAAAACTAAAATACTTGAGATACTCTTTCGTTGTTTTTTCGTTTTTTTATTGCGAAATATGGAGAAAAACATAAAATTCAAATATTTCAGATTTATTTTGTTTTTTTCGATATGTAGTTGCGAAATATGGACAAAAACAGAAAAATTAAATATTTCAGATATTTTTTTGTTTTTACAAAAACAGAAAGCTCAAATATTTCAGATACTTTTTTTTTCGTTATTTTGTTGCGAAATATGGACAACAACAGAAAGCTCAAATATTTCAGTCACTTTTATTTTTTTTTTTTCGTTTTTTTGTTGCGAAATATGGGCAAAATGAAAACTAAAATATTTTAGATACTTTTTCGTTTTTTTTCGTTATTTTGTTTCGAAATATGGAGAAGAACAGAAAATTCAAATATTTCAGATTCTTTTTGTTTTTTTCGATATTTAGTTGCGAAATATGGACAAAAATAGAAAACTCAAATATTTCAGATAGTTTTTTGTTTTTTTTTCGTTATTTTGTTGCGAAATGTTGACAAAAACAGAAAGCTCAAATATTTCAGATACTTTTTTTTTCGTTATTTTGTTGCGAAATATGGACAAACATAGAAAGCTCAAATATTTCAGATACTTTTATGTTTTTTTTCGTTATTTTGTTGCGAAATATGGAGAAAAACTGAAAACTCAAATATTTCAGATTCTTTTTGTTTTTTTCGATATTTAGTTGCGAAATATGGACAAAACCAGAAAACTCAAATATTTCAGATAGTTTCTTCTTATTTTTTCGTTATTCTGTTGAGAAATATGGATAAAATTAGAAAACTCAAATATTTAAGATCTTTTTTGGTTTTTTTTCGTTATTTTGTTGCGAAATTTGGACAAAAACAGAAAACTCAAATATTTCAGATACTTTTTTGTTCAGATACTTTTTTGTTCAGATACTTTTTTGTTTTCCTTATTTTGTTGAGAAATAATGACAAAAGTAGAAAACTCAAATATTTCAGATATTTTTTTGTTTTTTTTTCGTTATTTTGTTGAGAAATATGGACAAAAACAGAAAACTAAAATATTTCAGAGAATTTGTTGTTTTTTCTGTTATTTTGTTGCCAAATATGGACAAAACTAGAAAGCTAAAATATTACAGATATTTTTTTTTGTCGTTATTTTGTTGCGAAATATGCACAAAAAAAAAACCTAAAATATTTCTGATATTTTTTTGTTTCTTTTCGTTATTTTGTTGAGAAATATGGATAAAAACAGAAAACTAAAATATTTCAGATACTTTTTGTTTTTGTATTTTGATCCTAAATATGGACCAAAACAAAAAACTCAAATATTCCATATAGTTTTTTGTTTTTTTTTTCGTTGTTTTATTGCGAAATATGGACAAAACCAGAAAACTCAAATATTTCAGATTGTTTTTTGTTTTTTTTTTGTTATTTTGTTGCGAAATCTGGACAACACAGAAAGCTCAAATATTTCAGATACTTTTATGTTTTTTTTCGTTATTGTGTTGCGAAATATGGGCAAAAAATGAAAACTAAAATATTTCGGATACTTTTTCGTTTTTTTTCGTTATTTTGTTGCGAAATATGGAGAAAAACAGAAAACTCAAATATTTCAGATTCTTTTTGTTTATATGGAAATATGGACAAAATTAGAAAACTCAAATATTTCAGATCTTTTTTGGTTTTTTTTCGTTATTTTGTTGCGAAATTTGGACAAAAACAGAAAACTCAAATATTTCAGATACTTTTTTGTTATTTTTTCGTTATTTTGTTGCGAAATATGGGCAAAAAATGAAAACTAAAATATTTCAGATAATTTTTCGTTTTTTTTCGTTATTTTGTTGCGAAATATGGACAAAAACAAAAAACTCAAATATTTCAGAGAATTTGTTGTTTTTTTCCGTTGGTTTGTTGCGAAATATGGACAGAACCAGAAAACTAAAATATTTCAGATACTTTTTTTCGTTATTTTGTTGCGAAATATGGACAAACACAGAAAGCACAAATATTTCCAATACTTTTATGTTTTTTTCGTTATTTTGTTGCAAAATATGGGCAAAAAATTAAAACTAAAATATTTCAGATACTTTTTCGTTTTTTTCGTTATTTTGTTGCGAAATATGGGAAAAACAGAAAACTCAAATATTTCATACTCTTTTTGTTTTTTTCGATATTTAGTTGCGAAATATGGACAAAAACCAAAAACTCAAATATTTCAGAGAATTTGTTGTTTTTTTCCGTTGTTTTGTTGCGAAATATGGACAAAACCAGAAAACTCAAATATTTCAGATACTTTTTTTCGTTATTTTGTTGCGAAATATGGACAAACACAGAAAGCTCAAATATTTCAGATACTTTTATGTTAATTTTGTTATTTTGTTGCGAAATATGGGCAAAAAATGAAAACTCATATATTTCAGATATTTCAGAGCTTTCTGTTTTTGTCCATATTTCGCAACAAAATAACGCAAAAAAAGTATCTGAAATATTTGAGTTTTCTGGTTTTGTCCATATTTCGCAACAAAACAACGGAAAAAACAACTTTTATGTTTTCTTTCGTTTTTTTGTTGAGAAATATGGGCAAAAAATGAAAACTAAAATACTTGAGATACTCTTTCGTTGTTTTTTCGTTTTTTTATTGCGAAATATAGAGAAAAACAGAAAATTCAAATATTTCAGATTTATTTTGTTTTTTTCGATATGTAGTTGCGAAATATGGACAAAAACAGAAAAATTAAATATTTCAGATATTTTTTTGTTTTTTTCGTTATTTTGTTGCGAAATGTTGACAAAAACAGAAAGCTCAAATATTTCAGATACTTTTTTTTTCGTTATTTTGTTGCGAAATATGGACAACAACAGAAAGCTCAAATATTTCAGTCACTTTTACGTTTTTTTTTCGTTTTTTTGTTGCGAAATATGGGCAAAATGAAAACTAAAATATTTTAGATACTTTTTCGTTTTTTTTCGTTATTTTGTTTCGAAATATGGAGAAGAACAGAAAATTCAAATATTTCAGATTCTATTTGTTTTTTTCGATATTTAGTTGCGAAATATGGACAAAAATAGAAAACTCTAATATTTCAGATAGTTTTTTGTTTTTTTTTCGTTATTTTGTTGCGAAATGTTGACAAAAACAGAAAGCTCAAATATTTCAGATACTTTTTTTTTCGTTATTTTGTTGCGAAATATGGACAAACATAAAAAGCTCAAATATTTCAGATACTTTTATGTTTTTTTTCGTTATTTTGTTGCGAAATATGGAGAAAAACTGAAAACTCAAATATTTCAGATTCTTTTTGTTTTTTTCGATATTTAGTTGCGAAATATGGACAAAACCAGAAAACTCAAATATTTCAGATAGTTTCTTCTTATTTTTTCGTTATTCTGTTGAGAAATATGGATAAAATTAGAAAACTCAAATATTTAAGATCTTTTTTGGTTTTTTTTCGTTATTTTGTTGCGAAATTTGGACAAAAACAGAAAACTCAAATATTTCAGATACTTTTTTGTTTGGTTTTTTCCTTATTTTGTTGAGAAATAATGACAAAAGTAGAAAACTCAAATATTTCAGATATTTTTTTGTTTTTTTTTCGTTATTTTGTTGAGAAATATGGACAAAAACAGAAAACTAAAATATTTCAGAGAATTTGTTGTTTTTTCTGTTATTTTGTTGCGAAATATGGACAAAACTAGAAAACTAAAATATTACAGATATTTTTTTTTGTCGTTATTTTGTTGCGAAATATGCACAAAAAAAAACCTAAAATATTTCAGATATTTTTTTGTTTCTTTTCGTTATTTTGTTGGGATATATGGATAAAAACAGAAAACTAAAATATATCAGATACTTTTTGTTTTTGTATTTTGATCCTAAATATGGACCAAAACAAAAAACTCAAATATTCCATATAGTTTTTTGTTTTTTTTTTCGTTGTTTTGTTGCGAAATATGGACAAAACCAGAAAACTCAAATATTTCAGATTGTTTTTTGTTTTTTTTTTGTTATTTTGTTGCGAAATCTGGACAACACAGAAAGCTCAAATATTTCAGATACTTTTATGTTTTTTTTCGTTATTTTGTTGCGAAATATGGGCAAAAAATGAAAACTAAAATATTTCGGATACTTTTTCGTTTTTTTTCGTTATTTTGTTGCGAAATATGGACAAAAACAGAAAACTCAAATATTTCAGATTCTTTTTGTTTATATGGAAATATGGACAAAATTAGAAAACTCAAATATTTCAGATCTTTTTTGGTTTTTTTTCGTTATTTTGTTGCGAAATTTGGACAAAAACAGAAAACTCAAATATTTCAGATACTTTTTTGTTATTTTTTCGTTATTTTGTTGCGAAATATGGGCAAAAAATGAAAACTAAAATATTTCAGATACTTTTTCGTTTTTTTTTCGTTATTTTGTTGCGAAATATGGACAAAAACAAAAAACTCAAATATTTCAGAGAATTTGTTGTTTTTTTCCGTTGGTTTGTTGCGAAATATGGACAGAACCAGAAAACTAAAATATTTCAGATACTTTTTTTCGTTATTTTGTTGCGAAATATGGACAAACACAGAAAGCTCAAATATTTCCAATACTTTTATGTTTTTTTCGTTATTTTGTTGCAAAATATGGGCAAAAAATTAAAACTAAAATATTTCAGATACTTTTTCGTTTTTTTCGTTATTTTGTTGCGAAATATGGGAAAAACAGAAAACTCAAATATTTCATACTCTTTTTGTTTTTTTCGATATTTAGTTGCGAAATATGGACAAAAACCAAAAACTCAAATATTTCAGAGAATTTGTTGTTTTTTTCCGTTGTTTTGTTGCGAAATATGGACAAAACCAGAAAACTCAAATATTTCAGATACTTTTTTTCGTTATTTGTTGCGAAATATGGACATACACAGAAAGCTCCAATATTTCAGATACTTTTATGTTTTTTTCGTTATTTTGTTGCGAAATATGGGCAAAAAATGAAAACTTAAATATTTCAGATACTTTTTCGTTTTTTTTTTCGTTATTTTGTTGCGAAATATGGAGAAAAACACAAAACTGAAATATTTCAGATTCTTTTTGTTTTTTTCGATATTTAGTTGCGAAATATGGACAAAAACAGAAAACTCAAATATTTCAGATAGTTTCTTGTTACTTTTTCGTTATTTTGTTGAGAAATATAAACAAAATTAGAAAACTCAAATTTTTCAGATATTTTTTGGTTTTTTTTGTCGTTATTTTGTTGCGAAATTTGGACAAAAACAGAAAACTCAAATATTTCAGATACTTTTTTGTTTGGTTTTTTCCTTATTTTGTTGAGTAATATGGACAAAAGTAGAAAACTCAAATATTTCAGATATTTTTTTGTTTTTTTTTTCGTTATTTTGTTGAGAAATATGGACAAAAACAGAAAACTAAAATATTTCAGAGAATTGGTTGTTTTTTCTGTTATTTTGTTGCGAAATATGGACAAAACTAGAAAACTAAAATATTACAAATATTTTTTTTTGTCGTTATTTTGTTGCGAAATATGGACAAACACAGAAAGCTCAAATATTTCAGATACTTTTATGTTATTTTTGTTATTTTGTTGCGAAATATGGGCAAAAAATGAAAACTCATATATTTCAGATATTTCAGAGCTTTCTGTTTTTGTCCATATTTCGCAACAAAATAACGCAAAAAAAGTATCTGAAATATTTGAGTTTTCTGGTTTTGTCCATATTTCGCAACAAAACAACGGAAAAAATAACTTTTATGTTTTCTTTCGTTTTTTTGTTGAGAAATATGGGCAAAAAATGAAAACTAAAATACTTGAGATACTCTTTCGTTGTTTTTTCGTTTTTTATTGCGAAATATGGAGAAAAACAGAAAATTCAAATATTTCAGATTTATTTTGTTTTTTTCGATATGTAGTTACGAAATATGGACAAAAACAGAAAAATTAAATATTTCAGATATTTTTTTGTTTTTTTCGTTATTTTGTTGCGAAATGTTGACAAAAACAGAAAGCTCAAATATTTCAGATACTTTTTTTTTCGTTATTTTGTTGCGAAATATGGACAACAACAGAAAGCTCAAATATTTCAGTCACTTTTATGTTTTTTTTTCGTTTTTTTGTTGCGAAATATGGGCAAAATGAAAACTAAAATATTTTAGATACTTTTTCGTTTTTTTTCGTTATTTTGTTTCGAAATATGGAGAAGAACAGAAAATTCAAATATTTCAGATTCTTTTTGTTTTTTTCGATATTTAGTTGCGAAATATGGACAAAAATAGAAAACTCTAATATTTCAGATAGTTTTTTGTTTTTTTTTCGTTATTTTGTTGCGAAATGTTGACAAAAACAGAAAGCTCAAATATTTCAGATACTTTTTTTTTCGTTATTTTGTTGCGAAATATGGACAAACATAAAAAGCTCAAATATTTCAGATACTTTTATGTTTTTTTTCGTTATTTTGTTGCGAAATATGGAGAAAAACAGAAAACTCAAATATTTCAGATTCTTTTTGTTTTTTTCGATATTTAGTTGCGAAATATGGACAAAAACAGAAAACTCAAATATTTCAGTTAGTTTCTTGTTATTTTTCGTTATTTTGTTGAGAAATACGGACAAAATTAGAAAACTCAAATATTTCAGAAATTTTTTTTGTTTTTTTTGTTATTTTGTTGCGAAATTTGGACAAAAACCAAAAACTCAAATATTTCAGAGAATTTGTTGTTTTTTTCCGTTGTTTTGTTGCGAAATATGGACAAAACCAGAAAACTCAAATATTTCAGATACTTTTTTTCGTTATTTTGTTGCGAAATATGGACATACACAGAAAGCTCCAATATTTCAGATACTTTTATGTTTTTTTCGTTATTTTGTTGCGAAATCTGGGCAAAAAATGAAAACTTAAATATTTCAGATACTTTTTCGTTTTTTTTTCGTTATTTTGTTGCGAAATATGGAGAAAAACAGAAAACTCAAATATTTCATACTCTTTTTGTTTTTTTCGATATTTAGTTGCGAAATATGGACAAAAACCAAAAACTCAAATATTTCAGAGAATTTGTTGTTTTTTTCCGTTGTTTTGTTGCGAAATATGGACAAAACCAGAAAACTCAAATATTTCAGATACTTTTTTTCGTTATTTTGTTGCGAAATATGGACATACACAGAAAGCTCCAATATTTCAGATACTTTTATGTTTTTTTCGTTATTTTGTTGCGAAATATGGGCAAAAAATGAAAACTTAAATATTTCAGATACTTTTTCGTTTTTTTTTCGTTATTTTGTTGCGAAATATGGAGAAAAACAGAAAACTGAAATATTTCAGATTCTTTTTGTTTTTTTCGATATTTAGTTGCGAAATATGGACAAAAACAGAAAACTCAAATATTTCAGATAGTTTCTTGTTACTTTTTCGTTATTTTGTTGAGAAATATAAACAAAATTAGAAAACTCAAATTTTTCAGATATTTTTTGGTTTTTTTTGTCGTTATTTTGTTGCGAAATTTGGACAAAAACAGAAAACTCAAATATTTCAGATACTTTTTTTTTTGGTTTTTTCCTTATTTTGTTGAGTAATATGGACAAAAGTAGAAAACTGAAATATTTCAGATATTGTTTTGTTTTTTTTTCGTTATTTTGTTGAGAAATATGGACAAAAACAGAAAACTAAAATATTTCAGAGAATTGGTTGTTTTTTCTGTTATTTTGTTGCGAAATATGGACAAAACTAGAAAACTAAAATATTACAAATATTTTTTTTTGTCGTTATTTTGTTGCGAAATATGGACAAAAAAGAAACCTAAAATATTTCAGATATTTTTTTGTTTCTTTTCGTTATTTTTTGGGATATATGGATAAAAACAGAAAACTAAAATATTTCAGATACTTTTTGTTTTTTTATTTTGATCCTAAATATGGACCAAAACAAAAAACTCAAATATTCCATATAGTTTTTTGTTTTTTTTTTCGTTGTTTTGTTGCGAAATATGGACAAAAACAGAAAACTCAAATATTTCAGATACTTTTTTGTTTGGTTTTTTCCTTATTTTGTTGAGAAATATGGACAAAAGTAGAAAACTCAAATATTTCAGATATTTTTTTGTTTTTTTTCGTTATTTTGTTGAGAAATATGGACAAAAACAGAAAACTAAAATATTTCAGTTAGTTTCTTGTTATTTTTCGTTATTTTGTTGAGAAATACGGACAAAATTAGAAAACTCAAATATTTCAGACATTTTTTTTGTTTTTTTTGTTATTTTGTTGCGAAATTTGGACAAAAACAAAAAAAATGTCTGAAATATTTGAGTTTTCTAATTTTGTCCGTATTTTGTCCGTAACTTATTATTCTAATTTTGTCCGTAACTTAAATATTTCAGATACTTTTTCGTTTTTTTTTCGTTATTTTGTTGCGAAATATGGAGAAAAACAGAAAACTGAAATATTTCAGATTCTTTTTGTTTTTTTCGATATTTAGTTGCGAAATATGGACAAAAACAGAAAACTCAAATATTTCAGATAGTTTCTTGTTACTTTTTCGTTATTTTGTTGAGAAATATAAACAAAATTATAAAACTCAAATATTTCAGATAGTTTTTTGTTTTTTTTCGTTATTTTGTTGCGAAATGTTGGCAAAAACAGAAAGCTCAAATATTTCAGATACTTTTTTTTTCGTTATTTTGTTGCGAAATATGGACAAAAACAAAAAACTAAAATATTTCAGAGAATTTGTTGTTTTTTTCCGTTGTTTTGTTCCGGAATATGGACAAAACCAGAAAACTCAAATATTTCAGATACTTTTTTTTCGTTATTTTGTTGCGAATTCTGGACAAACACTGAAAGCTCAAATATTTCAGATACCTTTATGTTTTTTTTCGTTATTTTTTTGCGAAATGTGGAGAAAAACAGAAAACTCAAATATTTCAGATTCATTTTGTTTTTTTTCGATATTTAGTTGCGAAATATGGACAAAAACAGAAAACTCAAATATTTCAGATAGTTTTTTGTTTTTTTTTTTCGTTATTTTGTTGCGAAATGTTGACAAAAACAGAAAGCTGAAATATTTCAGATACTTTTTTTTCGTTATTTTGTTGCGAAATATGAACAACACAGAAAGCTCAAATATTTCAGATACTTTTATGTTTTTTTTGTTTTTTTTTTGCTAAATATGGACAAAAAATGGAACCTAAAATATTTCAGATACTTTTTCGTTTGCTTTTCGTTATTTTATTGCGAAATATGAACAAAAACAAAAAACTCAAATATTTCAGAGAATTTGTTGTTTTTTTCCGTTGTTTTGTTGCCAAATATGGACAAAACCAGAAAACTCAAATATTTCAGATACTTTTTTTCGTTATTTTGTTACGAAATATGGACAAACACAGAAAGCTCAAATATTTCAGATACTTTTATTTTTTTGTTCGTTATTTTGTTGCGAAATATGGACAAAAACAGAAAACTCAAATATTTCAGAGAATTTGTTGTTTTTTCCGTTATTTTGTTGCGAAATATGGACAAAACTCAAATATTACAGATATTTTTTTTTGTCGTTATTTGGTTGCAAAATATGGACAAAAAAGAAAACTAAAATATTTCAGATATTTTTTGTTTTTTTATTTTGATCCTAAATATGGACCAAAACAAAAAACTCAAATATTCCATATAGTTTTTTTTTTTCGTTGTTTTGTTGCGAAATATGGACAAAAACAGAAAACTCAAATATTTCACATACTTTCTTGTTATTTTTTCGTTATTTTGTTGCGAAATATGGACAAAAACAGAAAACTCAAATATTTCAGATTCTTTTTGTTTTTTTTTCGATATTTAGTTGCGAAATATGGACAAAAACAGAGAACTCAAATATTTCAGATAGTTTTTTTTTTTTCGTTATTTTGATGAGAAATATGGACAAAAACAGAAAGCTAAAATATTTCAGATACTCTTTCGTTGTTTTTTCTTTATTTTGTTGCGAAATATGGACAAAAACAAAAACCTCAAATATTTCAGAGAATTTGTTGTTTTTTTCCTTTGTTTTGTTGCGAAATATGGACAAAAACAGAAAACTCAAATATTTCAGCTTCTTTTTGTTTTTTCCGATATTTAGTTGCGAAATATGGACAAAAACAGAAAACTCAAATATTTCAGATATATTTTGGTTTTTTTTTCGTTATTTTGTTGCGAAATTTGGACAAAAACAGAAAACTCAAATATTTCAGATAATTTTTTGTTATTTTTTCGTTATTTTGTTGCGAAATATGGGCAAAAATTGGAATCTAAAATATTTCAGATACTTTTTCGTTTTCTTTTCGTTATTTTATTGCGAAATATGAACAAAAACTAAAAACTCAAATATTTCAGAGAATTTGTTGTTTTTTTCCGTTGTTTTGTTGCGAAATATGGACAAAACAAGAAAACTCAAATATTTCAGATATTTTTTTGCGTTATTTTGTTACGAAATATGGACAAACACAGAAAGCTCAAATATTTCAGATACTTTTATTTTTTTGTTCGTTATTTTGTTGCGAAATATGGACAAAAACAGAAAACTCAAATATTTCAGATAATTTTTTGTTATTTTTTCGTTATTTTGTTGCGAAATATGGGCAAAAATTGGAATCTAAAATATTTCAGATACTTTTTCGTTTTCTTTCGTTATTTTATTGCGAAATATGAACAAAAACTAAAAACTCAAATATTTCAGAGAATTTGTTCTTTTTTCCGTTATTTTGTTGCGAAATATGGACAAAACTAGAAAACTCAAATATTACAGATATTTTTTTTTGTCGTTATTTTGTTGCAAAATAAGGACAAAAAAGAAAACTAAAATATTTCAGATATTTTTTGTTTTTTTATTTTGATCGTAAATATGGACCAAAACAAAAAACTCAAATATTCCATATAGTTTTTTTTTTTTCGTTGTTTTGTTGCAAAATATGGACAAAAACAGAAAACTCAAATATTTCAGATACTTTCTTGTTATTTTTTCGTTATTTTGTTGCGAAATATGGACAGAAACAGAAAGCTAAAATATTTAAAATACTCTTTCGTTGTTTTTTCGTTATTTTGTTGCGAAATATGGACAAAAACAAAAACCTCAAATATATCAGAGAATTTGTTGTTTTTTTCCTTTGTTTTGTTGCGAAATATGGACAAAACCAGAAAACTCAAATATTTCAGATACTTTTTTTTCGTTATTTTGTTGCGAAATATGGACAAAAACAGAAAGGTCAAATATTTCAGGCACTTTTATGTTTTTTTCCGTTTTTATTGTTGCGAAATATGGGCAAAAAATGAAAACTATAATATTTCAGATACTTTTTCGTTTTTTTTCGTTAGTTTGTTGAGAAATATGGACAAAAACAGAAAACTCAAATATTTCAGATACTTTTTTGTTTGGTTTTTGCCTTATTTTGTTGCTAAATATGGACAAAGTAGAAAACTCAAATATTCCATATAGTTTTTTTTTTCGTTTTTTTGTTGCGAAATATGGACATACACAGAAAGCTCAAATATTTCAGATACTTTTATGTTTTTTTTCGTTATTTTGTTGCGAAATATGGGCAGAAAATGAAAACTAAAATATTTCAGAGAATTTATTGTTTTTTCCGTTATT
The DNA here is from genome assembly GCA_963932195.1 of Empis livida. Taxonomy (NCBI): domain Eukaryota; kingdom Metazoa; phylum Arthropoda; class Insecta; order Diptera; family Empididae; genus Empis; species Empis livida. The sequence continues at coordinate 60,508 of CAWVQG010000165.1, forward strand.
TTGTTGCGAAATATGGATAAAACTAGAAGACTCAAATATTACAGATATTTTTTTTTGTCGTAATTTTGTTGCAAAATATGGACAAAAAAGAAAACTAAAATATTTCAGATATTTTTTTGATTCTTTTCGTTATTTTGTTGGGATATATGTATAAAAACAGAAAACTAAAATATTTCAGATATTTTTTATTTTTTATTTTGATCCTAAATATGGACCAAAACAAAAAACTCAAATATTCCATATAGTTTTTTTTTTGTTGTTGTTTTGTTGCGAAATATGGACAAACACAGAAAGCTCAAATATTTCGATACTTTTATGTTTTTTTTCGTTATTTTGTTGCGAAATATGGGCAAAAAAAACTCAAATATTTCAGATAGTTTTTTGTTTTTTTTTTCGTTATTTTGTTGCGAAATGTTGACAAAAACAGAAAGCTCAAATATTTCAGATACTTTTTTCGTTATTTTGTTGCGAAATATGGACAACACAGAAAGCTCAAATATTTCAGATACTTTTTCGTTGTTTTTCGTTATTTTGTTGCGAAATATGGAGAAAAACAGAAAATTCAAATATTTCAGATTCTTTTTGTTGTTTTCGATATTTAGTTGCGAAATATGGACAAAAACAGAAAACTCTAATATTTCAGATAGTTTCTTGTTATTTTTTCGTTATTTTGTTGAGAAATATGGACAAAATTAGAAAACTCAAATATTTCAGATATTTTTTGGTTTTTTTTTCGTTATTTTGTTGCGAAATTTGGACAAAAACAGAAAACTCAAATATTTCAGATAATTTTTTGTTTGGTTTTTTCCTTATTTTGTTGCGAAATATGGACAAAAGTAGAAAACTCAAATATTCCATATAGTTTTTTTTTTCGTTGTTTTGTTGCGAAATATGCACAAACACAGAAAGCTCAAATATTTCAGATACTTTTATGTTTTTTTTCGTTATTTTGTTGCGAAATATGGGCAAAAAATTAAAACTCATATGTTTCAGATAATTTTTTGTTATATTATTGCGAAATATGGGCAAAAAAAATGTCAAATATTTCAGATAGTTTTTTTTCGTTATTTTGTTGCGAAATGTTGACAAAAACAGAAAGCTCAAATATTTCAGATACTTTTTTTTCTTTATTTTGGTGGGAAATATGGACAACACAGAAAGCTCAGATATTTCAGATACTTTTATGTTTTTTTTGTTATTTTGTTGCGAAATATGGGCAAAAAATGAAAACTAAAATATTTCGGATACTTTTTCGTTTTTTTTCGTTATTTTGTTGCGAAATATGGAGAAAAACAGAAAACTCAAATATTTCACATTCTTTTTGTTTTTTTTCGATATTTAGTTGCGAAATATGGACAAAAACAGAAAACTCAAATATTTCAGATAGTTTCTTGTTATTTTTTTGTTATTTTGTTGAGAAATATGGACAACATTAAAAAACTTAAATATTTCAGATATTTTTTGTTTTTTTTTTCGTTATTTTGTTGCGAAATTTGGACAAAAACAGAAAACTCTAATATTTCAGATACTTTTTTGTTATTTTTTCGTTATTTTGTTGCGAAATATGGGCAAAAAATGAAACCTAAAATATTTCAGATACTTTTTCGTTTTCTCTTCGTTATTTTGTTGCGAAATATGGACAAAAACAAAAAACTCAAATATTTCAGAGAATTTGTTGTTTTTTTCCGTTGTTTTGTTGCGAAATATGGACAAAACTAGAAAACTCAAATATTACAGATATTTTTTTTTGTCGTTATTTTGTTGCAAAATATGGACAAAAAAGAAAACTAAAATATTTCAGATATTTTTTTGTTTCTTTTCGTTATTTTGTTGGGATATATGTATAAAAACAGAAAACTAAAATATTTCAGATATTTTTTGTTTTTTATTTTGATCCTAAATATGGACCAAAACAAAAAACTCAAATATTCCATATAGTTTTTTTTTTTGTTGTTGTTTTGTTGCGAAATATGGACAAACACAGAAAGCTCAAATATTTCGATACTTTTATGTTTTTTTTCGTTATTTTGTTGCGAAATATGGGCAAAAAAAACTCAAATATTTCAGATAGTTTTTTGTTTTTTTTTTCGTTATTTTGTTTCGAAATGTTGACAAAAACAGAAAGCTAAAATATTTCAGATACTTTTTTTCGTTATTTTGTTGCGAAATATGGACAAAAACAGAAAGGTAAAATATTTCAGACACTTTTATGTTTTTTTCCGTTTTTTTGTTGCGAAATATGGGCAAAAAATGGAAACTATAATATTTCAGATACTTTTTCGTTTTTTTTCGTTATTTTGTTGCGAAATATGGAGAAAAACAGAAAATTCAAATATTTCAGATTCTTTTTGTTGTTTTCGATATTTAGTTGCGAAATATGGACAAAAACAGAAAACTCTAATATTTCAGATAGTTTCTTGTTATTTTTTCGTTAGTTTGTTGAGAAATATGGACAAAATTAGAAAACTCAAATATTTCAGAAATTTTTTGGTTTTTTTTTCGTTATTTTGTTGCGAAATTTGGACAAAAACAGAAAACTCAAATATTTCAGATAATTTTTTGTTTGGTTTTTTCCTTATTTTGTTGCGAAATATGGACAAAAGTAGAAAACTCAAATATTCCATATAGTTTTTTTTTCGTTGTTTTGTTGCGAAATATGGACAAACATAGAAAGCTCAAATATTTCAGATACTTTTATGTTTTTTTTCGTTATTTTGTTGCGAAATATGGGCAAAAAATTAAAACTCATATGTTTCAGATAATTTTTTGTTATATTATTGCGAAATATGGGCAAAAAAAATCTCAAATATTTCAGATAGTTTTTTTTCGTTATTTTGTTGCGAAATGTTGACAAAAACAGAAAGCTCAAATATTTCAGATACTTTTTTTTTCTTTATTTTGGTGGGAAATATGGACAACACAGAAAGCTCAGATATTTCAGATACTTTTATGTTTTTTTTTGTTATTTTGTTGCGAAATATGGGCAAAAAATGAAAACTAAAATATTTCGGATACTTTTTCGTTTTTTTTCGTTATTTTGTTGCGAAATATGGGCAAAAAATGAAACCTAAAATATTTCAGATACTTTTTCGTTTTCTTTTCGTTATTTTGTTGCGAAATATGGACAAAAACAAAAAACTCAAATATTTCAGATAGTTTCTTGTTATTTTTTTGTTATTTTGTTGAGAAATATGGACAACATTAGAAAACTTAAATATTTCAGATATTTTTTGCTTTTTTTTTCGTTATTTTGTTGCGAAATTTGGACAAAAACAGAAAACTCTAATATTTCAGATACTTTTTTGTTATTTTTTCGTTATTTTGTTGCGAAATATGGGCAAAAAATGAAACCTAAAATATTTCAGATACTTTTTCGTTTTCTTTTCGTTATTTTGTTGCGAAATATGGACAAAAACAAAAAACTCAAATATTTCAGAGAATTTGTTGTTTTTTTCCGTTGTTTTGTTGCGAAATATGGACAAAACTAGAAAACTCAAATATTACAGATATTTTTTTTTGTCGTTATTTTGTTGCAAAATATGGACAAAAAAGAAAACTAAAATATTTCAGATATTTTTTTGTTTCTTTTCGTTATTTTGTTGGGATATATGTATAAAAACAGAAAACTAAAATATTTCAGATATTTTTTGTTTTTTTATTTTGATCCTAAATATGGACCAAAACAAAAAACTCAAATATTCCATATAGTTTTTTTTTTTTTCGTTGTTTTGTTGCGAAATATGGACAAACACAGAAAGCTCAAATATTTCAGATACTTTTATGTTTTTTTTTCGTTATTTTGTTGCGAAATATGGGCAAAAAATGAAAACTAAAATATTTCAGATACTTTTTCGTTTTTTTTTCGTTATTTTGTTGCGAAATATGGACAAAAACAGAAAACTCAAATATTTCAGAGAATTTGTTGTTTTTTCCGTTATTTTGTTGCGAAATATGGACAAAACTAGAAAACTCAAATATTACAGATATTTTTTTCTGTCGTTATTTTATTGCAAAATATGGACAAAAAAGAAAACTAAAATATTTCAGATATTTGTTGTTTCTTTTCGTTATTTTGTTGGGATATATGTATAAAAACAGAAAACTAAAATATTTCAGATATTTTTTGTTTTTTTATTTTGATCCTAAATATGGACCAAAACAAAAAACTCAAATATTCCATACAGTTTTTTTTTTTCGTTCTTTTGTTGCGAAATATGGACAAATACAGAAAGCTCAAATATTTCAGATACTTTTATGTTTTTTTCGTTATTTTGTTGCGAAATATGGGCTAAAAATGAAAACTCATATGTTTCAGATAATTTTTTGTTTATTTTCGTTATATTATTGCGAAATATGGGCAAAAAAAATTAAATATTTCAGATAGTTCTTTGTTTTTTTTTCGTTATTTTGTTGCGAAATGTTGACAAAAACAGAAAGCTGAAATATTTCATATACTTTTTTTTTCGTTATTTTGTTGCGAAATATGGACAAAAAATGAAAACTAAAATATTTCAGATACTTTTTCGTTTTTTTTTCGTTATTTTGTTGCGAAATATGGAGAAAAACAGAAAACTCAGATATTTCATATTCTTTTTGTTTTTTTCGATATTTAGTTGCGAAATATGGACAAAAACAGAAAACTCAAATATTTCAGATCTTGTTATTTTTTGTTATTTTGTTGAGAAATATGGACAAAATTAGAAAACTCAAATATTTAGAATATTTTTTGGTTTTTTTTTCGTTATTTTGTTGCGAAATTTGGACAAAAACAGAAAACTCAAATATTTCAGATACTTTCTTGTTATTTTTTCGTTATTTTGTTGCGAAATATGGACAAAAACAGAAAGCTTAAATATTTCAGCGAATTTGTTGTTTTTTTCCTTTGTTTTGTTGCTAAATATGGACAAAACCAGAAAACTCAAATATTTCAGATACTTTTTTTCGTTATTTTGTTGCGAAATATGGACAAACACAGAAAGCTCAAATATTCCAGATACTTTTATGTTTTTTTCGTTATTTTGTTGCGAAATATGGGCACAAAATGAAAACTAAAATATTTCAGATACTTTTTCGTTTTTTTTCGTTATTTTGTTGCGAAATATGGAGAAAAACGGAAAACTCAAATATTTCAGATTCTTTTTTGTTATTTTTTCGTTATTTTGTTGCGAAATATGGACAAAAACAGAAAGCTAAAATATTTCAGATACTCTTCGTTGTTTTTTCGTTATTTTGTTGCGAAATATGGACAAAAAGAAAAAACTAAAATATTTCAGAGAATTTGTTCTTTTTTTACGTTATTTTGTTGCGAAATATGGACAAAACCAGAAAACTCAAATATTTCAGATACTTTTTTGTTATTTTTTCGTTATTTTGTTGCGAAATATGGCAAAAAATGAAACTTAAAATATTTCAGATACTTTTTCGTTTTCTTTTCGTTATTTTGTTGCGAAATATGGACAAAAACAAAAAACTAAAATATTTCAGAGAATTTGTTGTTTTTTTCCGTTGTTTTGTTGCGAAATATGGACAAAAACAGAAAATTCAAATATTTCAGATACTTTCTTGTTATTTTTCCGTTGTTTTTGTTGCGAAATATGGGCAAAAAATGAAAACTATAATATTTCAGATACTTTTTCGTTTTTTTTTCATTATTTTGTTGCGAAATATGGAAAAAACAGAAAATTCAAATATTTCAGATTGGTTTTGTTTTTTTCGATATTTAGTTGCGAAATATGGACAATAACAGAAAACTCAAATATTTCACATTCTTTTTGTTTTTTTTCGATATTTAGTTGCGAAATATGGACAAAAACAGAAAACTCAAATATTTCAGATAGTTTCTTGTTATTTTTTCGTTATTTTGTTGAGAAATATGGACAAAAACAGAAAACTCAAATATTTCAGATATTTTTTGCTTTTTTTTTCGTTATTTTGTTGCGAAATTTGGACAAAAACAGAAAACTCTAATATTTCAGATACTTTTTTGTTATTTTTTCGTTATTTTGTTGCAAAATATGGGCAAAAAATGAAACCTAAAATATTTCAGATACTTTTTCGTTTTCTTTTCGTGATTTTGTTGCGAAATATGGACAAAAACAAAAAACTCAAATATTTCAGAGAATTTCTTGTTTTTTTCCGTGGTTTTGTTGCGAAATATGGACAAAACCAGAAAACTCAAATATTTCCGATACTTTTTTTTCGTTATTTTGTTGCGAAATATGGACAAACACAGAAAGCTCAAATATTTCAGATACTTTTATGTTTTTTTTTTCGTTATTTTGTTGCGAAATATGGGCAAAAAATGAAAACTAAAATATTTCAGATACTTTTTCGTTTTTTTTCGTTATTTTGTTGCGAAATATGGACAAAAACAGAAAACTCGAATATTTCAGAGAATTTGTTGTTTTTTCCGTTATTTTGTTGCGAAATATGGACAAAACTAGAACACTCAAATATTACAGATATTTTTTTTTGTCGTTATTTTGTTGCAAAATATGGACAAAAAAGAAAACTAAAATATTTCAGATATTTTTTGGTTTCTTTTCGTTATTTTGTTGGGATATATGTATAAAAACAGAAAACTAAAATATTTCAGATATTTTTTGTTTTTTTATTTTGATTCTAAATATGGAATCAAACCAAAAAACTCAAATATACCATATAGTTTTTTTTTTTTCGTTGTTTTGTTGCGAAATATGGGCAAAAAATGAAAACTCATATGTTTCAGATAATTTTTTGTTTTTTTTCGTTATATTATTGCGAAATATAGGCAAAAAAACTCAAATATTTGAGATGGTTTTTTGTTTTTTTTCGTTATTTTGTTGCGAAATGTTGACAAAAACAGAAAGCTCAAATATTTCAGATACTTTTATGTTTTTTTTCGTTATTTTGTTGCGAAAAATGGGCAAAAAATGAAAACTAAAATATTTCAGATACTTTTTCGTTTTTTTTCGTTATTTTGTTGCGAAATATGGACAAAAACAGAAAACTCGAATATTTCAGAGAATTTGTTGTTTTTTTCCGTTGTTTTGTTGCGAAATATGGACAAAACCAGAAAACTCAAATATTTCCGATACTTTTTTTCGTTATTTTGTTGTGAAATATGGACAAACACAGAAAGCTCAAATATTTCAGATACTTTTATGTTTTTTTTCGTTATTTTGTTGCGAAAAATGGGCAAAAAATGAAAACTAAAATATTTCAGATACTTTTTCGTTTTTTTTTCGTTATTTTGTTGCGAAATATGGAGAAACACAGAAAACTCGAATATTTCAGAGAATTTGTTGTTTTTTCCGTTGTTTTGTTGCGAAATATGGACAAAACCAGAAAACTCAAATATTTCCGATACTTTTTTTTCGTTATTTTGTTGCGAAATATGGACAAACACAGAAAGCTCAAATATTTCAGATACTTTTATGTTTTTTTTCGTTATTTTGTTGCGAAATATGGGCAAAAAATGAAAACTCATATGTTTCAGATAATTTTTTGTTTTTTTTCGTTATATTATTGCGAAATATGGGCAAAAAAAACTCAAATATTTGAGATGGTTTTTTGTTTTTTTTTCGTTATTTTGTTGCGAAATGTTGACAAAAACAGAAAGCTCAAATATTTCAGATACTTTTTTTTCATTATTTTGTTGCGAAATATGGACAACACAGAAAGCTCAAATATTTCAGATACTTTTCCGTTTTTTTTCGTTATTTTGTTGCGAAATATGGAGAAAAACAGAAAACTCAAATATTTCACATTCTTTTTGTTTTTTTCGATATTTAGTTGCGAAATATGGACAAAAACAGAACACTCAAATATTTCAGATAGTTTCTTGTCATTTTTTCGTTATTTTGTTGAGAAAACTCTAATATTTCAAAAACAGAAAACTCTAATATTTCAGATACTTTTTTGTTATTTTTTCGTTATTTTGTTGCGAAATATGGGCAAAAAATGAAACCTAAAATATTTCAGATACTTTTTCGTTTTCTTTTCCTTATTTTGTTGCGAAATATGGACAAAAACAAAAAACTCAAATATTTCAGAGAATTTGTTGTTTTTTTCCGTTGTTTTGTTGCGAAGAATGGACAAAACCAGAAAACTTAAATATTTCAGATACTTTTTTTCGTTATTTTGTTGCGAAATATGGACAAACACAGTAAGCTCAAATATTTCAGATACTTTTATGTTTTTTTTCGTTATTTTGTTGCGAAAAATGGGCAAAAAATGAAAACTAAAATATTTCAGATACTTTTTGGTTATATTGTTGCGAAATATGGAGAAAAAGAGAAAACTCAAATATTTCACATTCTTTTTGTTTTTTTCGATATTTAGTTGCGAAATATGGACAAAAACAGAACACTCAAATATTTCAGATAGTTTCTTGTCATTTTTTCGTTATTTTGTTGAGAAAACTCTAATATTTCAAAAACAGAAAACTCTAATATTTCAGATACTTTTTTGTTATTTTTTCGTTATTTTGTTGCGAAATATGGGCAAAAAATGAAAACTAAAATATTTCAGATACTTTTTGGTTATATTGTTGCGAAATATGGAGAAAAAGAGAAAACTCAAATATTTCAGATTCGTTTTGTTTTTTTCGATATTTTGTTGCGAAATATGGACAAAAACAGAAAACTCAAATATTTCAGATAGTTTCTTCTTATTTTTTCGTTATTTTGTTGAGAAATATGGACAAAATTAGAAAACTCAAATATTTAAAATATTTTTTGGTTTTTTTTGGTTATTTTGTTGCGAAATTTGGACAAAAACAGAAAACTTAAATATTTCAGATACTTTTTTGTTTGGTTTTTTCCTTATTTTGTTGAGAAATATGGACAAAAGTAGAAAACTCAAATATTACAGATATTTTTTTGTTTTTTTGTCGTTATTTTGTTGTAAAATGTGGACAAAAAAGAAAACTAAAATATTTCAGATATTTTTTCCTTTCTTTTCGTTATTTTGTTGGGATATATGGATAAAAACAGAAAACTAAAATATTTCAGATACTTTTTGTTTTTTTATTTTACTCCTAAATTTTGGACCAAAACAAAAACTCAAATATTCCATATAGTTTTTTTTTTTTCGTTGTTTTGTTGCGAAATATGGACAAAAACATAAAATTCAAATATTTCAAATACTTTCTTGTTATTTTTTCGTTATTTTGTTGCGAAATATGGACAAAAACAGAAAGCTAAAATATTTCAGATACTCTTTCGTTGTTTTTTCGTTATTTTGTTGCGAAATATGGACAAAAACAAAAAACTAAAATATTTCAGATACTTTTTTTCCGTTATTTTGTTGCGAAATATGGACAAAAACAGAAAGGTCAAATATTTGAGACACTTTTATGTTTTTTTCCGTTTGTTTTGTTGCGAAATATGGGCAAAAAATGAAAACTATAATATTTCAGATACTCTGTCGTTTTTTTTCCGTTATTTTGTTGCGAAATACGGACAATAACAGAAAATTCAAATATTTCAGATTCTTTTTGTTTTTTCGATATTTAGTTGCGAAATATGGACAAAAACAGAAAACTCAAATATTTCAGATAGTTTTTTGTTTTTTGTTTCGTTATTTTGTTGCAAAATGTTGACAAAAACAGAAAGCTGAAAAATTTCAGATACTTTTTTTTCGTTATTTTGTTGCGAAATATGGACCAAAACAAAAAACTCAAATATTCCATATAGTTTTTTGTTTTTTTTCTTTATTTTGTTGCGAAATATGGACAAATACAGAAAACTCAAATATTTCAGATACTTTCTTGTTATATTTGCGTTATTTTGTTGCGAATTATGGACAAAAACAGAAAGCTAAAATATTTCAGATACTCTTGCGTTGTTTTTTCGTTATTTTGTTGCGAAATATGGACAAAAAGGAAAGCTCAAATATTTCAGATACTTTTTTTTCGTTATTTTGTTGCGAAATATGGACAAAAACAGAAACTCAAATATTTCAGACACTTTTATGTTTTTTTTCGTTTTTTATGTTGCGAAATATGGGCAAAAAATGAAAACTATAATATTTCAGATACTTTTTCGTTTTTTTTTCGTTATTTTGTTGCGAAATATGTAGAAAAACACAAAATTCAAATATTTCAGATTCTTTTTGTTTTTTAGATATTTAGTTGCGAAATATGGACAAAAACAGAAAACTCAAATATTTCAGATAGTTTTTTGTTTTTTTGCGTTATTTTGTTGCGAAATTTTGAAAAAAACAGAAATCTGAAATATTTCAGATACTTTTTTTTTCGTTATTTTGTTGCGAAATATGGACAAACACAGAAAACTCAAATATTTCAGATATTTTGATGTTTTTTTTTGTTATTTTGTTGTGAAATATGGACACAAACAGAAAGCTAAAATATTTCAGATACTCTTTTGTTGTTTTTTCGTTATTTTGTTGTGAAATATGGACAAAAACAAAAAACTCAAATATTTCAGAAAATTTGTTGTTTTTTTCAGTTGTTTTGTTGCGAAATATGGACAAAACCAGAAAACTCAAATATTTCAGCTACTTTTTTTTCGTTATTTTTTTGCGAAATATGGACAAGAACAGAAAACCCAAATATTTCAGATAGTTTTTTGTTTTTTTTTCGTTATTTTGTTGCGAATTATGGGCAGAAACTGAAAACTAAAATATTTCAGATACTTTTTCGTTTTTTTTTGGTTATTTTGTTGCGAAATATGGAGAAAAACAGAAAACTCAAATATTTCAGATTCGTTTTGTTTTTTTCGATATTTAGTTGCCAAATATGGACAAAAACAGAAAACTCAAATATTTCAGATAGTTTCTTGTTATTTTTTCGTTATTTTGTTGCGAAATATGGACAAAAACAGAAAACTCAAATATTTCAGATATTTTTATGTTTTTTTTTCGTTATTTTGTTGTGAATTATACACAAACAGAAAGCTAAAATATTTCAGATACTCTTTTGTTGTTTTTTCGTTATTTTGTTGTGAAATATGGACAAAAACAAAAAACTCAAATATTTCAGAGAATTTGTTGTTTTTTTCAGTTGTTTTGTTGCGAAATATGGACAAAACCAGAAAACTCAAATATTTCAGCTACTTTTTTTTCGTTATTTTTTTGCGAAATATGGACAAGAACAGAAAACCCAAATATTTCAGATAGTTTTTTGTTTTTTTTCGTTATTTTGTTGCGAAATATGGGCAGAAACTGAAAACTAAAATATTTCAGATACTTTTTCGTTTTTTTTGGTTATTTTGTTGCGAAATATGGAGAAAAACAGAAAACTCAAATATTTCAGATTCGTTTTGTTTTTTTCGATATTTAGTTGCCAAATATGGACAAAAACAGAAAACTCAAATATTTCAGATAGTTTCTTGTTATTTTTTCGTTATTTTGTTGAGAAATATGGACAAAAGTAGAAAACTCAAATATTTCAGATATTTTTTGGTTTTTTTTCGTTATTTTGTTGCGAAATTTGGACAAAAACAAAAAACTCAAATATTTCAGAGAATTTGTTGTTTTTTTCAGTTGTTTTGTTGCGAAATATGGACAAAACCAGAAAACTCAAATATTTCAGCTACTTTTTTTTCGTTATTTTTTTGCGAAATATGGACAAGAACAGAAAACCCATATATTTCAGATAGTTTTTTGTTTTTTTTCGTTATTTTGTTGCGAAATATGGGCAAAAAATGAAACCTAAAATATTTCAGATACTTTTTGGTTTTTTTTTGGTTATTTTGTTGCGAAATATGGCGAAAAACAAAAAATTCAAATATTTCAGATTCTTTTTTTTCGATATTTAGTTGATATTTAGTTGCGAAATATGGACAAAAACAGAAAACTCAAACATTTCAGAGAATTTGTTGTTTTTTCCGTTATTTTGTTGCGAAATATGGACAAAACTAGAAAACTCAAATATTACAGATATTTTTTTTTCGTTATTTTGTTGCGAAATATGGACAAAAAAAAAACTAAAATATTTCAGATATTTTTTTGTTTCTTTTCGTTATTTTGTTGGGATATATGGATAAAAACAGAAAACTAAAATATTTCAGATACTTTTTGTTTTTTTATTTTGATCCTACATATGGACCAAAACAAAAAACTAAAATATTCCATATAGTTTTTTGTTTTTTTTCGTTGTTTTGTTGCGAAATATGGACAAAAACAGAAAGCTAAAATATTTCAGATACTCTTTCGTTGTTTTTTCGTTATTTTGTTGCGAAATATGGACAAAAACAGAAAGCTCAAATATTTCAGACACTTTTATGTTTTTTTTCGTTTTTTATGTTCCGAAATATGGGCAAAAAATGAAAACTATAATATTTCAGATACTTTTTGGTTTTTTTTCCGTTATTTTGTTGCGAAATATGGCGAAAAACAGAAAATTCAAATATTTCAGATTCTTTTTGTTTTTTTCGATATTTAGTTGCGAAATATGGACAAAAACAGAAAACTCAAATATTTCAGATAGTTTTTGTTTTGTTATTTTGTTGCGAAATATGGACAAACACAGAAAGCTCAAATATTTCAGATAGTTTTATGTTTTTTTTCGTTATTTTGTTGCGAAATATGTGCAAAAAATGTAAACTCACATATTTCAGATACTTTTTTGTTTTTTTTTCGTTATATTATTGCGAAATATGGGCAAAAAAACCTCAAATATTTCAGATATTCTTTTTTTTTTTCGATATTTTGTTGTGAAATATGGACACAAACAGAAAGCTAAAATATTTCAGATACTCTTTTGTTGTTTTTTCGTTATTTTGTTGCGAAATATGGACAAAAAGAGAAAACTCAAATATTTCAGATACTTTCTTGTTATTTTTGCGTTATTTTGTTGCGAAATATGGACAAAAAAGAAAACAAAAATATTTCAGATACTTTTTGTTTGTTTTTTTCCAAATATTGTTGAGAAATATGGACAAAAGCATAAAACTCAAATATTTCAGATACTTTTTTGTTATTTTTTCGTTATTTTGTTGCGAAATATGGGCAAAAAATGAAACCTAAAATATTTCAGATACTTTTTCGTTTTCTTTTCCTTATTTTGTTGCGAAATATGGACAAAAACAAAAAACTCAAATATTTCAGAGAATTTGTTGTTTTTTTCCGTTGTTTTGTTGCGAAGAATGGACAAAACCAGAAAACTTAAATATTTCAGATACTTTTTTTCGTTATTTTGTTGCGAAATATGGACAAACACAGTAAGCTCAAATATTTCAGATACTTTTATGTTTTTTTTCGTTATTTTGTTGCGAAAAATGGGCAAAAAATGAAAACTAAAATATTTCAGCTACTTTTTCGTTTTTTTTCGTTATTTTGTTGCGAAATATGGAGAAAAACCGAAAACTCAAATATTTCAGATTCGTTTTGTTTTTTTCGATGTTTAGTTGCGAAATATGGACAAAAACAGAAAACTCAAATATTTCAGATTGTTTTTTGTTCTTTTTTCGTTATTTTGTTGAGAAATATGGACAAAATTAGAAAACTCAAATATTTAAAATATTTTTTGGTTTTTTTTGGTTATTTTGTTGCGAAATTTGGACAAAAACACAAAACTTAAATATTTCAGATACTTTTTTGTTTGGTTTTTTCCTTATTTTGTTGAGAAATATGGACAAAAGTAGAAAACTCAAATATTACAGATATTTTTTTGTTTTTTTGTCGTTATTTTGTTGTAAAATGTGGACAAAAAAGAAAACTAAAATATTTCAGATATTTTTTCCTTTCTTTTCGTTATTTTGTTGGGATATATGGATAAAAACAGAAAACTAAAATATTTCAGATACTTTTTGTTTTTTTATTTTACTCCTAAATTTTGGACCAAAACAAAAACTCAAATATTCCATATAGTTTTTTTTTTTTCGTTGTTTTGTTGCGAAATATGGACAAAAACATAAAATTCAAATATTTCAAATACTTTCTTGTTATTTTTTCGTTATTTTGTTGCGAAATATGGACAAAAACAGAAAGCTAAAATATTTCAGATACTCTTTCGTTGTTTTTTCGTTATTTTGTTGCGAAATATGGACAAAAACAAAAAACTAAAATATTTCAGATACTTTTTTTCCGTTATTTTGTTGCGAAATATGGACAAAAACAGAAAGGTCAAATATTTGAGACACTTTTATGTTTTTTTCCGTTTGTTTTGTTGCGAAATATGGGCAAAAAATGAAAACTATAATATTTCAGATACTCTGTCGTTTTTTTTCCGTTATTTTGTTGCGAAATACGGACAATAACAGAAAATTCAAATATTTCAGATTCTTTTTGTTTTTTCGATATTTAGTTGCGAAATATGGACAAAAACAGAAAACTCAAATATTTCAGATAGTTTTTTGTTTTTTGTTTCGTTATTTTGTTGCAAAATGTTGACAAAAACAGAAAGCTGAAAAATTTCAGATACTTTTTTTTCGTTATTTTGTTGCGAAATATGGACCAAAACAAAAAACTCAAATATTCCATATAGTTTTTTGTTTTTTTTCTTTATTTTGTTGCGAAATATGGACAAATACAGAAAACTCAAATATTTCAGATACTTTCTTGTTATATTTGCGTTATTTTGTTGCGAATTATGGACAAAAACAGAAAGCTAAAATATTTCAGATACTCTTGCGTTGTTTTTTCGTTATTTTGTTGCGAAATATGGACAAAAAGGAAAACTCAAATATTTCAGATACTTTTTTTTCGTTATTTTGTTGCGAAATATGGACAAAAACAGAAACTCAAATATTTCAGACACTTTTATGTTTTTTTTCGTTTTTTATGTTGCGAAATATGGGCAAAAAATGAAAACTATAATATTTCAGATACTTTTTCGTTTTTTTTTCGTTATTTTGTTGCGAAATATGTAGAAAAACACAAAATTCAAATATTTCAGATTCTTTTTGTTTTTTAGATATTTAGTTGCGAAATATGGACAAAAACAGAAAACTCAAATATTTCAGATAGTTTTTTGTTTTTTTGCGTTATTTTGTTGCGAAATTTTGAAAAAAACAGAAATCTGAAATATTTCAGATACTTTTTTTTTCGTTATTTTGTTGCGAAATATGGACAAACACAGAAAACTCAAATATTTCAGATATTTTGATGTTTTTTTTCGTTATTTTGTTGTGAAATATGGACACAAACAGAAAGCTAAAATATTTCAGATACTCTTTTGTTGTTTTTTCGTTATTTTGTTGTGAAATATGGACAAAAACAAAAAACTCAAATATTTCAGAAAATTTGTTGTTTTTTTCAGTTGTTTTGTTGCGAAATATGGACAAAACCAGAAAACTCAAATATTTCAGCTACTTTTTTTTCGTTATTTTTTTGCGAAATATGGACAAGAACAGAAAACCCAAATATTTCAGATAGTTTTTTGTTTTTTTTTCGTTATTTTGTTGCGAATTATGGGCAGAAACTGAAAACTAAAATATTTCAGATACTTTTTCGTTTTTTTTTGGTTATTTTGTTGCGAAATATGGAGAAAAACAGAAAACTCAAATATTTCAGATTCGTTTTGTTTTTTTCGATATTTAGTTGCCAAATATGGACAAAAACAGAAAACTCAAATATTTCAGATAGTTTCTTGTTATTTTTTCGTTATTTTGTTGCGAAATATGGACAAACACAGAAAACTCAAATATTTCAGATATTTTTATGTTTTTTTTCGTTTTTTTGTTGTGAATTATGGACACAAACAGAAAGCTAAAATATTTCAGATACTCTTTTGTTGTTTTTTCGTTATTTTGTTGTGAAATATGGACAAAAACAAAAAACTCAAATATTTCAGAGAATTTGTTGTTTTTTTCAGTTGTTTTGTTGCGAAATATGGACAAAACCAGAAAACTCAAATATTTCAGCTACTTTTTTTTCGTTATTTTTTTGCGAAATATGGACAAGAACAGAAAACCCAAATATTTCAGATAGTTTTTTGTTTTTTTTCGTTATTTTGTTGCGAAATATGGGCAGAAACTGAAAACTAAAATATTTCAGATACTTTTTCGTTTTTTTTGGTTATTTTGTTGCGAAATATGGAGAAAAACAGAAAACTCAAATATTTCAGATTCGTTTTGTTTTTTTCGATATTTAGTTGCCAAATATGGACAAAAACAGAAAACTCAAATATTTCAGATAGTTTCTTGTTATTTTTTCGTTATTTTGTTGAGAAATATGGACAAAAGTAGAAAACTCAAATATTTCAGATATTTTTTGGTTTTTTTCGTTATTTTGTTGCGAAATTTGGACAAAAACAAAAAACTCAAATATTTCAGAGAATTTGTTGTTTTTTTCAGTTGTTTTGTTGCGAAATATGGACAAAACCAGAAAACTCAAATATTTCAGCTACTTTTTTTTCGTTATTTTTTTGCGAAATATGGACAAGAACAGAAAACCCATATATTTCAGATAGTTTTTTGTTTTTTTTCGTTATTTTGTTGCGAAATATGGGCAAAAAATGAAACCTAAAATATTTCAGATACTTTTTGGTTTTTTTTTGGTTATTTTGTTGCGAAATATGGCGAAAAACAAAAAATTCAAATATTTCAGATTCTTTTTTTTCGATATTTAGTTGATATTTAGTTGCGAAATATGGACAAAAACAGAAAACTCAAACATTTCAGAGAATTTGTTGTTTTTTCCGTTATTTTGTTGCGAAATATGGACAAAACTAGAAAACTCAAATATTACAGATATTTTTTTTTCGTTATTTTGTTGCGAAATATGGACAAAAAAAAAACTAAAATATTTCAGATATTTTTTTGTTTCTTTTCGTTATTTTGTTGGGATATATGGATAAAAACAGAAAACTAAAATATTTCAGATACTTTTTGTTTTTTTATTTTGATCCTACATATGGACCAAAACAAAAAACTAAAATATTCCATATAGTTTTTTGTTTTTTTTCGTTGTTTTGTTGCGAAATATGGACAAAAACAGAAAGCTAAAATATTTCAGATACTCTTTCGTTGTTTTTTCGTTATTTTGTTGCGAAATATGGACAAAAACAGAAAGCTCAAATATTTCAGACACTTTTATGTTTTTTTTCGTTTTTTATGTTCCGAAATATGGGCAAAAAATGAAAACTATAATATTTCAGATACTTTTTGGTTTTTTTTCCGTTATTTTGTTGCGAAATATGGCGAAAAACAGAAAATTCAAATATTTCAGATTCTTTTTGTTTTTTTCGATATTTAGTTGCGAAATATGGACAAAAACAGAAAACTCAAATATTTCAGATAGTTTTTGGTTTTTTTTTTCGTTATTTTGTTGCGAAATATGGACAAACACAGAAAGCTCAAATATTTCAGATAGTTTTATGTTTTTTTTCGTTATTTTGTTGCGAAATATGTGCAAAAAATGTAAACTCACATATTTCAGATACTTTTTTGTTTTTTTTTCGTTATATTATTGCGAAATATGGGCAAAAAAACCTCAAATATTTCAGATATTCTTTTTTTTTTTCGATATTTTGTTGTGAAATATGGACACAAACAGAAAGCTAAAATATTTCAGATACTCTTTTGTTGTTTTTTCGTTATTTTGTTGCGAAATATGGACAAAAAGAGAAAACTCAAATATTTCAGATACTTTCTTGTTATTTTTGCGTTATTTTGTTGCGAAATATGGACAAAAAAGAAAACAAAAATATTTCAGATACTTTTTGTTTGTTTTTTTCCAAATATTGTTGAGAAATATGGACAAAAGCATAAAACTCAAATATTTCAGATACTTTTTTGTTTTTTTTTTCGTTATTTTGTTGTGAAATATTGACAAAAACAGAATGCTAAAATATTTTAGATACACTTTCGTTGTTTTTTCGTTATGTTGTTGCGAAATATCCACAAAAACAGAAAACTTAAATATTCAGATACTTTCTTGTTATTTTGTCGTTATTTTGTTGCGAAATATGGACAAAAAAATAAAGCTAAAATATTTCAGATACTCTTTCGTTGTTTTTTCGTTATTTTGTTGCGAAATATGGTCAAAAACAAAAAACTCAAATATTTCAGAGAATTTGTTGTTTTTTTCCGTTGTTTTGTTGCGAAATATGGACAAAACCAGAAAACTCAAATATTTCAGATACTTTTTTTTTCGTTATTTTGTTGCGAAATATGGACAAAAACAGAAAGCTCAAATATTTCAGATAGTTTTTTGTTTTTTTTCATTATTTTGTTGCGAAATGTTGACAAAACAGAAAGTTCAAATATTTCTGATATTTTTTTTTCGTTATTTTGTTGCGTAATATGGACAAACACAGAAAGCTCAAATATTTCAGATACTTTTATGTTTTTTCCGTTATTTTGTTGCGAAATATGGGCAAAAAATGAAAACTAAAATATTTCAGATACTTTTTTTTTTTTTTTCGTTATTTTGTTGCGAAATATGGCGAAAAACAGAAAATTCAAATATTTCAGATTCTTTTTTTCCGATATTACTTGATATTTAGTTGCGAAATATGGACAAAAACAGAAAACTCAAATATTTCAGATAGTTTTTAGTGTTTTTTGCGTTATTTTGTTGCGAAATGTTGACAAAAACAGAAAGCTCAAATATTTCAGATACTTTTTTTTCGTTATTTTGTTGCGAAATATGGACAAACACAGAAAGCTAAAATATTTCAGATACTTTTATGTTTTTTTTCGTTATTTTGTTGCGAAATATGGACAAAACCAAAAAACTCAAATATTTCAGATACTTTTTTTTCTTTATTTTGTTGCGAAATATGGACAAAAACAGAAAGCTCAAATATTTCAGATTCTTTTTGTTTTTTCGATATTTAGTTGCGAAATATGGACAAAAAAAGGAAAACCCAAATATTTCAGATAGTTTTTTGTTTTTTTTTTCGTTATTTTGTTGCGAAATGTTGACAAAACAGAAAGCTCAAATATTTCAGATACTTTTTTTTTCGTTATTTTGTTGCGAAATATGGACAAACACAGAAAGCTCAAATATTTCAGATACTTTTATGTTTTTTTTCGTTATTTTGTTGCGAAATATGGGCAAAAAATGAAAACTAAAATATTTCAGATACTTTTTCGTTTATTTTTGTTATTTTGTTGCGAAATATGGAGAAAACAGAAAACTCAAATATTTCAGATTCTTTTTGCTTTTTTCGATATTTAGTTGCAAAATATGGACAAAAACAGAAAACTCAAATATTTCAGATAGTTTCTTGTTACGTTTTCGTTATTTTGTTGAGAAATATGGACAAAATTAGAAAACTCAAATATTTCAGATATTTCTTGTTTTTTTTTTCGTTATTTTTTTGCGAAATTTGGACAAGAACAGAAAGCTCAAATATTTCAGACACTTTTATGTTTTTTTCGTTTTTTATGTTGCGAAATATGGGCAAAAAATGAAAACTATAATATTTCAGATACTTCTTCGGTTTTTTTTCGTTATTTTATTGCGAAATATGGCGAAAAACAGAAAATTCATATATTTCAGATTCTTTTTGTTTTTTTCGATATTTAGTTGCGAAATATGGACAAAAACAGAAAACTCAAATATTTCAGATAGTTTTTAGTTTTTTTTGCGTTATTTTGTTGCGAAATGTTGACAAAAACAGAAAGCTCAAATATTTCAGATACTTTTTTTTCGTTATTTTGTTGCGAAATATGGACAAACACAGAAAGCTCAAATATTTCAAATACTTTTATGTTTTTTTTCGTTATTTTGTTGCGAAATATGGGCAGAAACTGAAAACTAAAATATTTCAGATACTCTTTCGTTTTTTTTTTGGTTATTTGGTTGCGAAATATGGAGAAAAACAGAAAACTCAAATATTTCAGATTCGTTTTGTTTTTTTTCGATATTTAGTTGCCAAATATGGACAAAAACAGAAAACTCAAATATTTCAGATAGTTTCTTGTTATTTTTTCGTTATTTTGTTGAGAAATATGGACAAAAGTAGAAAACTCAAATATTTCAGATATTTTTTTGTTTTTTTTTCGTTATTTTGTTGGGAAATAGGGACAAAAACAGAAAACTCAAACATTTCAGAGAATTTGTTGTTTTTTCCGTTATTTTGTTGCGAAATATGGACAAAACTAGAAAACTCAAATATTACAGATATTTTTTTTTCGTTATTTTGTTGCGAAATATGGACAAAAAAAAAACTAAAATTTTTCAGATATTTTTTTGTTTCTTTTCGTTATTTTGTTGGGGTATATGGATGAAAACAGAAAACTAAAATATTTCAGATACTTTTTGTTTTTTTATTTTGATCCTACATATGGACCAAAACAAAAAACTCAAATATTCCATATAGTTTTTCGTTTTTTTTTCGTTGTTTTGTTGCGAAATATGGACAAAAACAGAAAGCTAAAATATTTCAGATACTCTTTCGTTGTTTTTTCGTTATTTTGTTGCGAAATATGGACAAAAACAGAAAGCTCTAATATTTCAGACACATTATGTTTTTTTTCGTTTTTTATGTTGCGAAATATGGGCAAAAAATGAAAACTATAATATTTCAGATACTTTTTCGTTTTCTTTCCGTTATTTTGTTGCGAAATATGGACAAAAACAAAAAACTCAAATATTTCAGATAATTTGTTGTTTTTTTCCGTTGTTTTGTTGCGAAATATGGACAAAAAAGAAAACAAAAATATTTCAGATACTTTTTGTTTGTTTTTTTCCAAATATTGTTGAGAAATATGGACAAAATCATAAAACTCAAATATTTCAGATACTTTTTTGTTTTTTTTTCGTTATTTTGTTGTGCAATATTGACAAAAACAGAATGCTAAAATATTTTAGATACTCTTTCGTTGTTTTTTCGTTATGTTGTTGCGAAATATCCACAAAAACAGAAAACTTAAATATTTCAGATAATTTGTTGTTTTTTTCCGTTGTTTTGTTGCGAAATATGGACAAAACCAGAAAACTCACATATTTCAGATACTTTTTTTTCGTTATTTTGTTGCGAAATATGGACAAAAAAAGAAAGTTAAAATATTTCAGATACTCTTTCGTTGTTTTTTCGTTATTTTGTTGCGAAATATGGACAAAAACAAAAAACTCAAATATTTCAGATAATTTGTTGTTTTTTTTCCGTTGTTTTGTTGCGAAATATGGACAAAACCAGAAAACTCACATATTTCAGATACTTTTTTTTCGTTATTTTGTTGCGAGATATGGACAAAAACAGAAAGCTCAAATATTTCAGATAGTTTTTTGTTTTTTTTTCATTATTTTGTTGCGAAATGTTGACAAAACAGAAAGTTCAAATATTTCTGATATTTTTTTTTCGTTATTTTGTTGCGTAATATGGACAAACACAGAAAGCTCAAATATTTCAGATACTTTTATGTTTTTTCCGTTATTTTGTTGCGAAATATGGGCAAAAAATGAAAACTAAAATATTTCAGATACTTTTTCGTTTTTTTTTCGTTATTTTGTTGCGAAATATGGCGAAAAACAGAAAATTCAAATATTTCAGATTCTTTTTTTTCGATATTTAGTTGATATTTAGTTGCGAAATATGGACAAAAACAGAAAACTCAAATATTTCAGATAGTTTTTAGTGTTTTTTGCGTTATTTTGTTGCGAAATGTTGACAAAAACAGAAAGCTCAAATATTTCAGATACTTTTTTTTCGTTATTTTGTTGCGAAATATGGACAAACACAGAAAGCTAAAATATTTCAGATACTTTTATGTTTTTTTTCGTTATTTTGTTGCGAAATATGGACAAAACCAAAAAACTCAAATATTTCAGATACTTTTTTTTCTTTATTTTGTTGCGAAATATGGACAAAACCAGAAAGTTCAAATATTTCAGATTCTTTTTGTTTTTTCGATATTTAGTTGCGAAATATGGACAAAAAAAGGAAAACCCAAATATTTCAGATAGTTTTTTGTTTTTTTTTTCGTTATTTTGTTGCGAAATGTTGACAAAACAGAAAGCTCAAATATTTCAGATACTTTTATGTTTTTTTTCGTTATTTTGTTGCGAAATATGGGCAAAAAATGAAAACTAAAATATTTCAGATACTTTTTCGTTTATTTTTGGTTATTTTGTTGCGAAATATGGAGAAAACAGAAAACTCAAATATTTCAGATTCTTTTTGCTTTTTTCGATATTTACTTGCAAAATATGGACAAAAACAGAAAACTCAAATATTTCAGATACTTTTTTTTCGTTATTTTGTTGCGAAATATGGACAAAAACAGAAAGCTCAAATATTTCAGATAGTTTTTTGTTTTTTTTCATTATTTTGTTGCGAAATGTTGACAAAACAGAAAGTTCAAATATTTCTGATATTTTTTTTTCGTTATTTTGTTGCGTAATATGGACAAACACAGAAAGCTCAAATATTTCAGATACTTTTATGTTTTTTCCGTTATTTTGTTGCGAAATATGGGCAAAGAATGAAAACTAAAATATTTCAGATACTTTTTCGTTTTTTTTTCGTTATTTTGTTGCGAAATATGGCGAAAAACAGAAAATTCAAATATTTCAGATTCTTTTTTTTCGATATTTAGTTGATATTTAGTTGCGAAATATGGACAAAAACAGAAAACTCAAATATTTCAGATAGTTTTTAGTGTTTTTTGCGTTATTTTGTTGCGAAATGTTGACAAAAACAGAAAGCTCAAATATTTCAGATACTTTTTTTTCGTTATTTTGTTGCGAAATATGGACAAACACAGAAAGCTAAAATATTTCAGATACTTTTATGTTTTTTTTCGTTATTTTGTTGCGAAATATGGACAAAACCAAAAAACTCAAATATTTCAGATACTTTTTTTTCTTTATTTTGTTGCGAAATATGGACAAAAACAGAAAGCTCAAATATTTCAGATTCTTTTTGTTTTTTCGATATTTAGTTGCGAAATATGGACAAAAAAAGGAAAACCCAAATATTTCAGATAGTTTTTTGTTTTTTTTTCGTTATTTTGTTGCGAAATGTTGACAAAACAGAAAGCTCAAATATTTCAGATACTTTTTTTTTCGTTATTTTGTTGCGAAATATGGACAAACACAGAAAGCTCAAATATTTCAGATACTTTTATGTTTTTTTTCGTTATTTTGTTGCGAAATATGGGCAAAAAATGAAAACTAAAATATTTCAGATACTTTTTCGTTTATTTTTGGTTATTTTGTTGCGAAATATGGAGAAAACAGAAAACTCAAATATTTCAGATTCTTTTTGCTTTTTTCGATATTTAGTTGCAAAATATGGACAAAAACAGAAAACTCAAATATTTCAGATAGTTTCTTGTTACGTTTTCGTTATTTTGTTGAGAAATATGGTCAAAATTAGAAAACTCAAATATTTCAGATATTTCTTGTTTTTTTTTTCGTTATTTTTTTGCGAAATTTGGACAAGAACAGAAAGCTCAAATATTTCAGACACTTTTATGTTTTTTTCGTTTTTTATGTTGCGAAATATGGGCAAAAAATGAAAACTATAATATTTCAGATACTTCTTCGGTTTTTTTTCGTTATTTTATTGCGAAATATGGCGAAAAACAGAAAATTCATATATTTCAGATTCTTTTTGTTTTTTTCGATATTTAGTTGCGAAATATGGACAAAAACAGAAAACTCAAATATTTCAGATAGTTTTTAGTTTTTTTTGCGTTATTTTGTTGCGAAATGTTGACAAAAACAGAAAGCTCAAATATTTCAGATACTTTTTTTTCGTTATTTTGTTGCGAAATATGGACAAACACAGAAAGCTCAAATATTTCAAATACTTTTATGTTTTTTTTCGTTATTTTGTTGCGAAATATGGGCAGAAACTGAAAACTAAAATATTTCAGATACTCTTTCGTTTTTTTTTTGGTTATTTTGTTGCGAAATATGGAGAAAAACAGAAAACTCAAATATTTCAGATTCGTTTTGTTTTTTTCGATATTTAGTTGCCAAATATGGACAAAAACAGAAAACTCAAATATTTCAGATAGTTTCTTGTTATTTTTTCGTTATTTTGTTGAGAAATATGGACAAAAGTAGAAAACTCAAATATTTCAGATATTTTTTTGTTTTTTTTTCGTTATTTTGTTGGGAAATAGGGACAAAAACAGAAAACTCAAACATTTCAGAGAATTTGTTGTTTTTTCCGTTATTTTGTTGCGAAATATGGACAAAACTAGAAAACTCAAATATTACAGATATTTTTTTTTCGTTATTTTGTTGCGAAATATGGACAAAAAAAAAACTAAAATTTTTCAGATATTTTTTTGTTTCTTTTCGTTATTTTGTTGGGGTATATGGATGAAAACAGAAAACTAAAATATTTCAGATACTTTTTGTTTTTTTATTTTGATCCTACATATGGACCAAAACAAAAAACTCAAATATTCCATATAGTTTTTCGTTTTTTTTTCGTTGTTTTGTTGCGAAATATGGACAAAAACAGAAAGCTAAAATATTTCAAATAGTCTTTCGTTGTTTTTTCGTTATTTTGTTGCGAAATATGGACAAAAACAGAAAGCTCTAATATTTCAGACACATTATGTTTTTTTTCGTTTTTTATGTTGCGAAATATGGGCAAAAAATGAAAACTATAATATTTCAGATACTTTTTCGTTTTCTTTCCGTTATTTTGTTGCGAAATATGGACAAAAACAAAAAACTCAAATATTTCAGATAATTTGTTGTTTTTTTCCGTTGTTTTGTTGCGAAATATGGACAAAAAAGAAAACAAAAATATTTCAGATACTTTTTGTTTGTTTTTTTCCAAATATTGTTGAGAAATATGGACAAAATCATAAAACTCAAATATTTCAGATACTTTTTTGTTTTTTTTTCGTTATTTTGTTGTGCAATATTGACAAAAACAGAATGCTAAAATATTTTAGATACTCTTTCGTTGTTTTTTCGTTATGTTGTTGCGAAATATCCACAAAAACAGAAAACTTAAATATTTCAGATACTTTCTTGTTATTTTGTTGCGAAATATGGACAAAAAAAGAAAGTTAAAATATTTCAGATACTCTTTCGTTGTTTTTTCGTTATTTTGTTGCGAAATATGGACAAAAACAAAAAACTCAAATATTTCAGATAATTTGTTGTTTTTTTCCGTTGTTTTGTTGCGAAATATGGACAAAACCAGAAAACTCACATATTTCAGATACTTTTTTTTCGTTATTTTGTTGCGAAATATGGACAAAAACAGAAAGCTCAAATATTTCAGATAGTTTTTTGTTTTTTTTCATTATTTTGTTGCGAAATGTTGACAAAACAGAAAGTTCAAATATTTCTGATATTTTTTTTTCGTTATTTTGTTGCGTAATATGGACAAACACAGAAAGCTCAAATATTTCAGATACTTTTATGTTTTTTCCGTTATTTTGTTGCGAAATATGGGCAAAGAATGAAAACTAAAATATTTCAGATACTTTTTCGTTTTTTTTTTCGTTATTTTGTTGCGAAATATGGCGAAAAACAGAAAATTCAAATATTTCAGATTCTTTTTTTTCGATATTTAGTTGATATTTAGTTGCGAAATATGGACAAAAACAGAAAACTCAAATATTTCAGATAGTTTTTAGTGTTTTTTGCGTTATTTTGTTGCGAAATGTTGACAAAAACAGAAAGCTCAAATATTTCAGATACTTTTTTTTCTTTATTTTGTTGCGAAATATGGACAAAAACAGAAAGCTCAAATATTTCAGATTCTTTTTGTTTTTTCGATATTTAGTTGCGAAATATGGACAAAAAAAGGAAAACCCAAATATTTCAGATAGTTTTTTGTTTTTTTTTCGTTATTTTGTTGCGAAATGTTGACAAAACAGAAAGCTCAAATATTTCAGATACTTTTATGTTTTTTTTTCGTTATTTTGTTGCGAAATATGGGCAAAAAATGAAAACTAAAATATTTCAGATACTTTTTCGTTTATTTTTGGTTATTTTGTTGCGAAATATGGAGAAAACAGAAAACTCAAATATTTCAGATTCTTTTTGCTTTTTTCGATATTTAGTTGCAAAATATGGACAAAAACAGAAAACTCAAATATTTCAGATAGTTTCTTGTTACGTTTTCGTTATTTTGTTGAGAAATATGGACAAAATTAGAAAACTCAAATATTTCAGATATTTCTTGTTTTTTTTTTCGTTATTTTGTTGCGAAATTTGGACAAGAACAGAAAGCTCAAATATTTCAGACACTTTTATGTTTTTTTTCGTTTTTATGTTGCGAAATATGGGCAAAAAATGAAAACTATAATATTTCAGATACTTCTTCGGTTTTTTTTCGTTATTTTATTGCGAAATATGGCGAAAAACAGAAAATTCATATATTTCAGATTCTTTTTGTTTTTTTCGATATTTAGTTGCGAAATATGGACAAAAACAGAAAACTCAAATATTTCAGATAGTTTTTAGTTTTTTTTGCGTTATTTTGTTGCGAAATGTTGACAAAAACAGAAAGCTCAAATATTTCAGATACTTTTTTTTCGTTATTTTGTTGCGAAATATGGACAAACACAGAAAGCTCAAATATTTCAAATACTTTTATGTTTTTTTTCGTTATTTTGTTGCGAAATATGGGCAGAAACTGAAACTAAAATATTTCAGATACTCTTTCGTTTTTTTTTTGGTTATTTTGTTGCGAAATATGGAGAAAAACAGAAAACTCAAATATTTCAGATTCTTTTTGTTTTTTTCGATATTTAGTTGCCAAATATGGACAAAAACAGAAAAACTCAAATATTTCAGATAGTTTCTTGTTATTTTTTCGTTATTTTGTTGAGAAATATGGACAAAGTAGAAAACTCAAATATTTCAGATATTTTTTTGTTTTTTTTTCGTTATTTTGTTGGGAAATAGGGACAAAACAGAAACTCAAACATTTCAGAGAATTTGTTGTTTTTTCCGTTATTTTGTTGCGAAATATGGACAAAACTAGAAAACTCAAATATTACAGATATTTTTTTTTCGTTATTTTGTTGCGAAATATGGACAAAAAAAAAACTAAAATTTTTCAGATATTTTTTTGTTTCTTTTCGTTATTTTGTTGTGGGTATATGGATGAAAACAGAAAACTAAAATATTTCAGATACTTTTTGTTTTTTTATTTTGATCCTACATATGGACCAAAACAAAAAACTCAAATATTCCATATAGTTTTTCGTTTTTTTTTCGTTGTTTTGTTGCGAAATATGGACAAAAAACAGAAAGCTAAAATATTTCAGATACTCTTTCGTTGTTTTTTCGTTATTTTGTTGCGAAATATGGACAAAAACAGAAAGCTCAAATATTTCAGACACATTATGTTTTTTTTTCGTTTTTTATGTTGCGAAATATGGGCAAAAAATGAAAACTATAATATTTCAGATACTTTTTCGTTTTCTTTCCGTTATTTTGTTGCGAAATATGGACAAAAACAAAAAACTCAAATATTTCAGATAATTTGTTGTTTTTTTTCCGTTGTTTTGTTGCGAAATATGGACAAAAAAAGAAAACAAAAATATTTCAGATACTTTTTGTTTGTTTTTTTCCAAATATTGTTGAGAAATATGGACAAAATCATAAAACTCAAATATTTCAGATACTTTTTTGTTTTTTTTTCGTTATTTTGTTGTGCAATATTGACAAAAACAGAATGCTAAAATATTTTAGATACTCTTTCGTTGTTTTTCGTTATGTTGTTGCGAAATATCCACAAAACAGAAAACTTAAATATTTCAGATACTTTCTTGTTATTTTGTTGCGAAATATGGACAAAAAAAGAAAGTTAAAATATTTCAGATACTCTTTCGTTGTTTTTTCGTTATTTTGTTGCGAAATATGGACAAAAACAAAAAACTCAAATATTTCAGATAATTTGTTGTTTTTTTCCGTTGTTTTGTTGCGAAATATGGACAAAACCAGAAAACTCACATATTTCAGATACTTTTTTTTCGTTATTTTGTTGCGAAATATGGACAAAAACAGAAAGCTCAAATATTTCAGATAGTTTTTTTGTTTTTTTCGTTATTTTGTTGCGAAATGTTGACAAACAGAAAGTTCAAATATTTCAGATATTTTTTTTCGTTATTTTGTTGCGAAATATGGACAAAAAGCTCAAATATTTCAGATACTTTTATGTTTTTTTTCGTTATTTTGTTGCGAAATATGGGCAAAAATGAAAACTAAAATATTTCAGATATTTTTTCGTTTTTTTCCCGTTATTTTGTTGCGAAATATGGCGAAAAACAGAAAATTCAAATATTTCAGATTCTTTTGTTTTTTTCGATATTTAGTTGCGAAATATGGACAAAAATAGAAAACTCAAATATTTCAGATAGTTTTTAGTTTTTTTTGCGTTATTTTGTTGCGAAATGTTGACAAAAACAGTAAGCTCAAATATTTCAGATACTTTTTTTCGTTATTTTGTTGCGAAATATGGACAAACACAGAAAGCTAAAATATTTCAGATACTTTTATGTTTTTTTTCGTTATTTTGTTGCGAAATATGGGCAAAAAATGAAAACTAAAATATTTCAGATACTTTTTCGTTTTTTTTTGGTTATTTTGTTGCGAAATATGGACAAAACCAGAAAACTCAAATATTTCAGATACTTTTTTTTCTTTATTTTGTTGCGAAATATGGACAAAAACAGAAAGCTCAAATATTTCAGATTCTTTTTGGTTTTTCGATATTTAGTTGCGAAATATGGACAAAAACAGAAAACCCAAATATTTAAGATAGTTTTTTGTTTTTTTTCGTTATTTTGTTGCGAAATATTGACAAAACAGAAAGCTCAAATATTTCAGATACTTTTTTTTTTGTTATTTTGTTGCGAAATATGGACAAAAACAGAAAGCTCAAATATTTCAGATACTTTTATGTTTTTTTTCGTTATTTTGTTGCGAAATATGGGCAAAAAATGAAAACTAAAATATTTCAGATACTTTTTCGTTTTTTTTTCGTTATTTTGTTGCGAAATATGGCGAAAAACAGAAAATTCAAATATTTCAGATTCTTTTTTTTTTCGATATTTAGTTGATATTTAGTTGCGAAATATGGACAAAAACAGAAAATTCAAATATTTCAGATAGTTTTTAGTGTTTTTTGCGTTATTTTGTTGCGAAATGTTGACAAAAACAGAAAGCTCAAATATTTCAGATACTTTTTTTCGTTATTTTGTTGCGAAATATGGACAAACACAGAAAGCTAAAATATTTCAGATACTTTTATGTTTTTTTTCGTTATTTTGTTGTGAAATATGGACACAAACAGAAAGCTAAAATATTTCAGATACTCTTTTGTTGTTTTTTCGTTATTTTATTGCGAAATATGGACAAAAAGAGAAAACTCAAATATTTTAGATACTTTCTTGTTATTTTTGCGTTATATTGTTGCGAAATATGGAAAAAAAAAGAAAACTAAAATATTTCAGATTCTTTTTGTTTTTTTCGATATTTAGTTGCGAAATATGGACAAAAACAGAAAACTCAAATATTTCAGATAGTTTTTAGTTTTTTTTGCGTTATTTTTTTGCGAAATGTTGACAAAAACAGAAAGCTCAAATATTTCAGATACTTTTTTTTTCGTTATTTTGTTGCGAAATATGGACAAACACAGAAAGGTCAAATATTTCAGATACTTTTATGTTTTTTTTCGTTATTTTGTTGCGAAATATGGGCAAAAATTGAAAACTAAAATATTTCAGATACTTTTTCGTTTTTTTTGGTTATTTTGTTGCGAAATATGGAGAAAACAGAAAACTCAAATATTTCAGATTCTTTTTGTTTTTTTCGATATTTAGTTGCGAAATATGGACAAAAACAGAAAACTCAAATATTTCAGATAGTTTCTTGTTACTTTTTCGTTATTTTGTTGAGAAATATGGACAAAATTAGAAAACTCAAATATTTCAGATATTTCTTGGTATTTTTTCGTTATTTTATTGCGAAATTAGGAGAAAAACAGAAAATTCAAATATTTCAACATTGTTTTTGTTTTTTTCGATATTTAGTTGCGAAATATGGACAAAAACAGAAAACTCAAATATTTCAGATAGTTTTTAGTTTTTTTTGCGTTATTTTTTTCCGAAATGTTGACAAAAACAGAAAGCTCAAATATTTCAGATACTTTTTTTTTCGTTATTTTGTTGCGAAATATGGACAAACACAGAAAGCTCAAATATTTCAGATACTTTTATGTTTTTTTCGTTATTTTGTTGCGAAATATGGACAAAAATAGAAAACTCGAATATTTCAGATAGTTTTTTGTTTTTTTTTCGTTATTTTGTTGCGAAATTTTGACAAAAACAGAAAGCTCAAATATTTCACATACTTTTTTTTTCGTTATTTTGTTGCGAAATATGGACAAACACAGAAAGCTCAAATATTTCAGATACTTTTATGTTTTTTTTCGTTATTTTGTTGCAAAATATGGACAAAAAAGAAAGCTAAAATATTTCAGATACTCTTTCGTTGTTTTTTCGTTATTTTGTTGCGAAATATGGACAAAAACAAAATACTCAAATATTTCAGAGAATTTGTTGTTTTTTTCCGTTGTTTTGTTGCGAAATATGGACAAAACCAGAAAACTCAAATATTTCAGATACTTTTTATTCGTTATTTTGTTGCGAAATATGGACAAAAACAGAAAGCTCAAATATTTCAGATTCTTTTTGTTTTTTTCGATATTTAGTTGCGAAATATGGACAAAAACAGAAAATTCAAATATTTCAGATAGTTTTTAGTTTTTTTTGCGAAATGTTGACAAAAACAGAAAGCTCAAATATTTCAGATACTTTTTTTTTCGTTATTTTATTGCGAAATATGGACAAACACAGAAAACTCAAATATTTCAGATACTTTTATGTTTTTTTTCGTTATTTTGTTGCAAAATATGGGCAAAAAATGAAAACTAAAATATTTCAGATACTTTTTCGTTTATTTTTCGTTATTTTGTTGCGAAATATGGAGACAAACAGAAAACTCAAACATTTCAGATTCTTTTTGCTCTTTTCGATATTTAGTTGCGAAATATGCACAAAAACAGAAAACTCAAATATTTCAGATAGTTTTTTGTTTTTTTTTCGTTATTTTTTTGCGAAATGTTGACAAAAACAGAAAGCTCAAATATTTCAGATACTTTTTTTTCGTTATTTTGTTGTGAAATATGGACAAAAACAGAAAACTCGAATATTTCAGATAGTTTTTTGTTTTTTTTTCGTTATTTTGTTGCGAAATGTTGACAAAAACAGAAAGCTCAAATATTTCACATACTTTTTTTTTCGTTATTTTATTGCGAAATATGGAAAAACACAGAAAACTCAAATATTTCAGATACTTTTATGTTTTTTTTCGTTATTTTGTTGCGAAATATGGACAAAAACAGAAAACTCGAATATTTCAGATAGTTTTTTGTTTTTTTTTCATTATTTTTTTGCGAAATGTTGACAAAAACAGAAAGCTCAAATATTTCAGATACTTTTTTTTTCGTTATTTTGTTGCGAAATATGGACAAAAACAGAAAACTCGAATATTTCAGATAGTTTTTTGTTTTTTTTTCGTTATTTTGTTGCGAAATGTTGACAAAAACAGAAAGCTCAAATATTTCACATACTTTTTTTTTCGTTATTTTATTGCGAAATATGGACAAACACAGAAAACTCAAATATTTCAGATACTTTTATGTTTTTTTTCGTTATTTTGTTGCGAAATATGGACAAAAACAGAAAACTCGAATATTTCAGATAGTTTTTTTTTTTTTTTTTTCGTTATTTTGTTGCGAAATGTTGACAAAAACAGAGAGCTCAAATATTTCACATACTTTTTTTTCGTTATTTTATTGCGAAATATGGACAAACACAGAAAACTCAAATATTTCAGATACTTTTATGTTTTTTTTCGTTATTTTGTTGCAAAATATGGACAAACACAGAAAGCTCAAATATTTCAGATACTTTTATGTTTTTTTTCGTTATTTTGTTGCGAAATATGGGCAAAATTGAAAACTAAAATATTTCAGATACTTTTTCGTTTTTTTTGGTTATTTTGTTGCGAAATATGGAGAAAACAGAAAACTCAAATATTTCAGATTCTTTTTGTTTTTTTGATATTTAGTTGCGAAATATGGACAAAAACAGAAAACTCAAATATTTCAGATAGTTTCTTGTTACTTTTCGTTATTTTGTTGAGAAATATGGACAAAATTAGAAAACTCAAATATTTCAGATATTTCTTGGTATTTTTTCGTTATTTTATTGCGAAATTAGGAGAAAAACAGAAAATTCAAATATTTCAACATTGTTTTTGTTTTTTTTCGATATTTAGTTGCGAAATATGGACAAAAACAGAAAACTCAAATATTTTAGATAGTTTTTAATTTTTTTGCGTTATTTTTTTCCGAAATGTTGACAAAAACAGAAAGCTCAAATATTTCAGATACTTTTTTTTTCGTTATTTTGTTGCGAAATATGGACAAAAACAGAAAACTCGAATATTTCAGATAGTTTTTTGTTTTTTTTTCGTTATTTTGTTGCGAAATTTTGACAAAAAACAGAAAGCTCAAATATTTCACATACTTTTTTTTTCGTTATTTTGTTGCGAAATATGGACAAACACAGAAAGCTCAAATATTTCAGATACTTTTATGTTTTTTTTCGTTATTTTGTTGCAAAATATGGACAAAAAAGAAAGCTAAAATATTTCAGATACTCTTTCGTTGTTTTTTCGTTATTTTGTTGCGAAATATGGACAAAAACAAAAGACTCAAATATTTCAGAGAATTTGTTGTTTTTTTCCGTTGTTTTGTTGCGAAATATGGACAAACACAGAAAATTCAAATATTTCAGATAGTTTTTAGTTTTTTTTGCGTTATTTTTTTGCGAAATGTTGACAAAAACAGAAAGCAAATATTTCAGATACTTTTTTTTTCGTTATTTTATTGCGAAATATGGACAAACACAGAAAAATCAAATATTTCAGATACTTTTATGTTTTTTTTCGTTATTTTGTTGCAAAATATGGGCAAAAAATGAAAACTAAAATATTTCAGATACTTTTTCGTTTTTTTTTCGTTATTTTTGTTGCGAAATATGGAGAAATACAGAAAACTCAAACATTTCAGATTCTTTTTGCTCTTTTCGATATTTAGTTGCGAAATATGCATAAAAACAGAAAACTCAAATATTTCAGATAGTTTTTTGTTTTTTTTTTCGTTATTTTTTTGCGAAATGTTGACAAAAACAGAAACCTCAAATATTTCAGATACTTTTTTTTTCGTTATTTTGTTGTGAAATATGGACAAAAACAGAAAACTCGAATATTTCAGATAGTTTTTTGTTTTTTTTTTCGTTATTTTGTTGCGAACGGTTGACAAAAACAGAAAGCTCAAATATTTCACATACTTTTTTTTTCGTTATTTTATTACGAAATATGGACAAACACAGAAAACTCAAATATTTCAGATACTTTTATGTTTTTTTTCGTTATTTTGTTGCGAAATATGGACAAAAACAGAAAACTCGAATATTTCAGATAGTTTTTTGTTTTTTTTCGTTATTTTGTTGCGAAATATGGCGAAAAACAGAAAATTCAAATATTTCAGATTCTTTTTTTTTTCGATATTTAGTTGATATTTAGTTGCGAAATATGGACAAAAACAGAAAATTCAAATATTTCAGATAGTTTTTAGTGTTTTTTGCGTTATTTTGTTGCGAAATGTTGACAAAAACAGAAAGCTCAAATATTTCAGATACTTTTTTTCGTTATTTTGTTGCGAAATATGGACAAACACAGAAAGCTAAAATATTTCAGATACTTTTATGTTTTTTTTCGTTATTTTGTTGCGAAATATGGGCAAAAAATGAAAACTAAAATATTTCAGATACTTTTTCGTTTTTTTTTGGTTATTTTGTTGCGAAATATGGACAAAACCAGAAAACTCAAATATTTCAGATACTTTTTTTTCTTTATTTTGTTGCGAAATATGGACAAAAACAGAAAGCTCAAATATTTCAGATTCTTTTTGGTTTTTCGATATTTAGTTGCGAAATATGGACAAAAACAGAAAACCCAAATATTTAAGATAGTTTTTTGTTTTTTTTCGTTATTTTGTTGCGAAATATTGACAAAACAGAAAGCTCAAATATTTCAGATACTTTTTTTTTTGTTATTTTGTTGCGAAATATGGACAAACACAGAAAGCTCAAATATTTCAGATACTTTTATGTTTTTTTTCGTTATTTTGTTGCGAAATATGGGCAAAAAATGAAAACTAAAATATTTCAGATACTTTTTCGTTTTTTTTTCGTTATTTTGTTGCGAAATATGGCGAAAAACAGAAAATTCAAATATTTCAGATTCTTTTTTTTTTCGATATTTAGTTGATATTTAGTTGCGAAATATGGACAAAAACAGAAAATTCAAATATTTCAGATAGTTTTTAGTGTTTTTTGCGTTATTTTGTTGCGAAATGTTGACAAAAACAGAAAGCTCAAATATTTCAGATACTTTTTTTCGTTATTTTGTTGCGAAATATGGACAAACACAGAAAGCTAAAATATTTCAGATACTTTTTTGTTTTTTTTCGTTATTTTGTTGTGAAATATGGACACAAACAGAAAGCTAAAATATTTCAGATACTCTTTTGTTGTTTTTTCGTTATTTTATTGCGAAATATGGACAAAAAGAGAAAACTCAAATATTTTAGATACTTTCTTGTTATTTTTGCGTTATATTGTTGCGAAATATGGAAAAAAAAAGAAAACTAAAATATTTCAGATTCTTTTTGTTTTTTTCGATATTTAGTTGCGAAATATGGACAAAAACAGAAAACTCAAATATTTCAGATAGTTTTTAGTTTTTTTTGCGTTATTTTTTTGCGAAATGTTGACAAAAACAGAAAGCTCAAATATTTCAGATACTTTTTTTTTCGTTATTTTGTTGCGAAATATGGACAAACACAGAAAGGTCAAATATTTCAGATACTTTTATGTTTTTTTTCGTTATTTTGTTGCGAAATATGGGCAAAAATTGAAAACTAAAATATTTCAGATACTTTTTCGTTTTTTTTGGTTATTTTGTTGCGAAATATGGAGAAAACAGAAAACTCAAATATTTCAGATTCTTTTTGTTTTTTTCGATATTTAGTTGCGAAATATGGACAAAAACAGAAAACTCAAATATTTCAGATAGTTTCTTGTTACTTTTTCGTTATTTTGTTGAGAAATATGGACAAAATTAGAAAACTCAAATATTTCAGATATTTCTTGGTATTTTTTCGTTATTTTATTGCGAAATTAGGAGAAAAACAGAAAATTCAAATATTTCAACATTGTTTTTGTTTTTTTCGATATTTAGTTGCGAAATATGGACAAAAACAGAAAACTCAAATATTTCAGATAGTTTTTAGTTTTTTTTGCGTTATTTTTTTCCGAAATGTTGACAAAAACAGAAAGCTCAAATATTTCAGATACTTTTTTTTTCGTTATTTTGTTGCGAAATATGGACAAACACAGAAAGCTCAAATATTTCAGATACTTTTATGTTTTTTTCGTTATTTTGTTGCGAAATATGGACAAAAATAGAAAACTCGAATATTTCAGATAGTTTTTTGTTTTTTTTTCGTTATTTTGTTGCGAAATTTTGACAAAAACAGAAAGCTCAAATATTTCACATACTTTTTTTTTCGTTATTTTGTTGCGAAATATGGACAAACACAGAAAGCTCAAATATTTCAGATACTTTTATGTTTTTTTTCGTTATTTTGTTGCAAAATATGGACAAAAAAGAAAGCTAAAATATTTCAGATACTCTTTCGTTGTTTTTTCGTTATTTTGTTGCGAAATATGGACAAAAACAAAATACTCAAATATTTCAGAGAATTTGTTGTTTTTTTCCGTTGTTTTGTTGCGAAATATGGACAAAACCAGAAAACTCAAATATTTCAGATACTTTTTATTCGTTATTTTGTTGCGAAATATGGACAAAAACAGAAAGCTCAAATATTTCAGATTCTTTTTGTTTTTTTCGATATTTAGTTGCGAAATATGGACAAAAACAGAAAATTCAAATATTTCAGATAGTTTTTAGTTTTTTTTGCGAAATGTTGACAAAAACAGAAAGCTCAAATATTTCAGATACTTTTTTTTTCGTTATTTTATTGCGAAATATGGACAAACACAGAAAACTCAAATATTTCAGATACTTTTATGTTTTTTTTCGTTATTTTGTTGCAAAATATGGGCAAAAAATGAAAACTAAAATATTTCAGATACTTTTTCGTTTATTTTTCGTTATTTTGTTGCGAAATATGGAGACAAACAGAAAACTCAAACATTTCAGATTCTTTTTGCTCTTTTCGATATTTAGTTGCGAAATATGCACAAAAACAGAAAACTCAAATATTTCAGATAGTTTTTTGTTTTTTTTTCGTTATTTTTTTGCGAAATGTTGACAAAAACAGAAAGCTCAAATATTTCAGATACTTTTTTTTCGTTATTTTGTTGTGAAATATGGACAAAAACAGAAAACTCGAATATTTCAGATAGTTTTTTGTTTTTTTTTCGTTATTTTGTTGCGAAATGTTGACAAAAACAGAAAGCTCAAATATTTCACATACTTTTTTTTTCGTTATTTTATTGCGAAATATGGAAAAACACAGAAAACTCAAATATTTCAGATACTTTTATGTTTTTTTTCGTTATTTTGTTGCGAAATATGGACAAAAACAGAAAACTCGAATATTTCAGATAGTTTTTTGTTTTTTTTTCATTATTTTTTTGCGAAATGTTGACAAAAACAGAAAGCTCAAATATTTCAGATACTTTTTTTTTCGTTATTTTGTTGCGAAATATGGACAAAAACAGAAAACTCGAATATTTCAGATAGTTTTTTGTTTTTTTTTCGTTATTTTGTTGCGAAATGTTGACAAAAACAGAAAGCTCAAATATTTCACATACTTTTTTTTTCGTTATTTTATTGCGAAATATGGACAAACACAGAAAACTCAAATATTTCAGATACTTTTATGTTTTTTTTCGTTATTTTGTTGCGAAATATGGACAAAAACAGAAAACTCGAATATTTCAGATAGTTTTTTTTTTTTTTTTTTCGTTATTTTGTTGCGAAATGTTGACAAAAACAGAGAGCTCAAATATTTCACATACTTTTTTTTTCGTTATTTTATTGCGAAATATGGACAAACACAGAAAACTCAAATATTTCAGATACTTTTATGTTTTTTTTCGTTATTTTGTTGCAAAATATGGACAAACACAGAAAGCTCAAATATTTCAGATACTTTTATGTTTTTTTTCGTTATTTTGTTGCGAAATATGGGCAAAATTGAAAACTAAAATATTTCAGATACTTTTTCGTTTTTTTTGGTTATTTTGTTGCGAAATATGGAGAAAACAGAAAACTCAAATATTTCAGATTCTTTTTGTTTTTTTGATATTTAGTTGCGAAATATGGACAAAAACAGAAAACTCAAATATTTCAGATAGTTTCTTGTTACTTTTTCGTTATTTTGTTGAGAAATATGGACAAAATTAGAAAACTCAAATATTTCAGATATTTCTTGGTATTTTTTCGTTATTTTATTGCGAAATTAGGAGAAAAACAGAAAATTCAAATATTTCAACATTGTTTTTGTTTTTTTCGATATTTAGTTGCGAAATATGGACAAAAACAGAAAACTCAAATATTTTAGATAGTTTTTAATTTTTTTTGCGTTATTTTTTTCCGAAATGTTGACAAAAACAGAAAGCTCAAATATTTCAGATACTTTTTTTTTCGTTATTTTGTTGCGAAATATGGACAAAAACAGAAA
Source organism: Empis livida (assembly GCA_963932195.1). Lineage (NCBI taxonomy): Eukaryota > Metazoa > Arthropoda > Insecta > Diptera > Empididae > Empis > Empis livida. Next base: position 98,186 of record CAWVQG010000165.1, read on the forward strand.
ACTCGAATATTTCAGATAGTTTTTTGTTTTTTTTTTCGTTATTTTGTTGCGAAATTTTGACAAAAACAGAAAGCTCAAATATTTCACATACTTTTTTTTTCGTTATTTTGTTGCGAAATATGGACAAACACAGAAAGCTCAAATATTTCAGATACTTTTATGTTTTTTTTCGTTATTTTGTTGCAAAATATGGACAAAAAAGAAAGCTAAAATATTTCAGATACTCTTTCGTTGTTTTTTCGTTATTTTGTTGCGAAATATGGACAAAAACAAAAGACTCAAATATTTCAGAGAATTTGTTGTTTTTTTCCGTTGTTTTGTTGCGAAATATGGACAAACACAGAAAATTCAAATATTTCAGATAGTTTTTAGTTTTTTTTGCGTTATTTTTTTGCGAAATGTTGACAAAAACAGAAAGCTCAAATATTTCAGATACTTTTTTTTTCGTTATTTTATTGCGAAATATGGACAAACACAGAAAAATCAAATATTTCAGATACTTTTATGTTTTTTTTCGTTATTTTGTTGCAAAATATGGGCAAAAAATGAAAACTAAAATATTTCAGATACTTTTTCGTTTTTTTTTCGTTATTTTTGTTGCGAAATATGGAGAAATACAGAAAACTCAAACATTTCAGATTCTTTTTGCTCTTTTCGATATTTAGTTGCGAAATATGCATAAAAACAGAAAACTCAAATATTTCAGATAGTTTTTTGTTTTTTTTTCGTTATTTTTTTGCGAAATGTTGACAAAAACAGAAACCTCAAATATTTCAGATACTTTTTTTTTCGTTATTTTGTTGTGAAATATGGACAAAAACAGAAAACTCGAATATTTCAGATAGTTTTTTGTTTTTTTTTCGTTATTTTGTTGCGAACGGTTGACAAAAACAGAAAGCTCAAATATTTCACATACTTTTTTTTTCGTTATTTTATTACGAAATATGGACAAACACAGAAAACTCAAATATTTCAGATACTTTTATGTTTTTTTTCGTTATTTTGTTGCGAAATATGGACAAAAACAGAAAACTCGAATATTTCAGATAGTTTTTTGTTTTTTTTTCGTTATTTTTTTGCGAAATGTTGACAAAAACAGAAAGCTCAAATATTTCAGATACTTTTTTTTTCGTTATTTTGTTGCGAAATATGGACAAAAACAGAAAACTCGAATATTTCAGATAGTTTTTTGTTTTTTTTCGTTATTTTGTTGCGAAATGTTGACAAAAACAGAAAGCTCAAATATTTCACATACTTTTTTTTTCGTTATTTTATTGCGAAATATGGACAAACACAGAAAACTCAAATATTTCAGATACTTTTATGTTTTTTTTCGTTATTTTGTTGCGAAATATGGACAAAAACAGAAAACTCGAATATTTCAGATAGTTTTTTGTTTTTTTTTTGTTATTTTGTTGCGAAATGTTGACAAAAACAGAGAGCTCAAATATTTCACATACTTTTTTTTCGTTATTTTATTGCGAAATATGGACAAACACAGAAAACTCAAATATTTCAGATACTTTTATGTTTTTTTTCGTTATGTTGTTGCTAAATATGGGCAAAAAATGAAAACTAAAATATTTCAAATACTTTTTCGTTTTTTTTTCGTTATTTTGTTGCGAAATATGGAGAAAAACAGAAAACTCAAACATTTCAGATTCTTTTTGCTCTTTTCGATATTTAGTTGCGAAATATGCACAAAAACAGAAAACTCAAATATTTCAGATAGTTTTTTGTTTTTTTTTCGTTATTTTTTTGCGAAATGTTGACAAAAACAGAAAGCTCAAATATTTCAGATACTTTTTTTTTCGTTATTTTGTTGTGAAATATGGACAAAAACAGAAAACTCGAATATTTCAGATAGTTTTTTGGTTTTTTTTTCCGTTATTTTGTTGCGAAATGTTGACAAAAACAGAAAGCTCAAATATTTCACATACTTTTTTTTTCGTTATTTTATTGCGAAATATGGACAAACACAGAAAACTCAAATATTTCAGATACTTTTATGTTTTTTTTCGTTATTTTGTTGCGAAATATGGACAAAAACAGAAAACTCGAATATTTCAGATAGTTTTTTGTTTTTTTTTCGTTATTTTTTTGCGAAATGTTGACAAAAACAGAAAGCTCAAATATTTCAGATACTTTTTTTTTCGTTATTTTGTTGCGAAATATGGACAAAAACAGAAAACTCGAATATTTCAGATACTTTTTTGTTTTTTTTTTGTTATATTATTGCGAAATATGGGCAAAAAAAACCTCAAATATTTCAGATATTTTTTTTTTTTCGTTATTTTGTTGTGAAATATGGACACAAACAGAAAGCTAAAATATTTCAGATACTATTTTGTTGTTTTTTCGTTATTTTGTTGCGAAATATGCACAAAAAGAGAAAACTCAAATATTTCAGATACTTTCTTGTTATTTTTGCGTTATTTTGTTGCGAAATATGGACAAAAAAGAAAACTAAAATATTTCAGATACTTTTTGTTTGTTTTTTTTGCAAATATTGTGGAGAAATATGGACAAAAGCATAAAACTCAAATATTTCAGATACTTTTTTGTTTTTTTTTTCGTTATTTTGTTCTGCAATATTGACAAAAACAGAATGCTAAAATATTTTAGATACTCTTTCGCTGTTTTTTCGTTATTTTGTTGCGAAATATGGACAAAAACAAAAAACTCAAATATTTCAGAGAATTTGTTGTTTTTTTCCGTTGTTTTGTTGCGAAATATAGACAAAACCAGAAAACTCAAATAGTTCAGATAGTTTTTTTCGTTATTTTGTTGCGAAATATGGCGAAAAACAGAAAATTCAAATATTTCAGATTCTTTTTGTTTTTTCGATATTTAGTTGCGAAATATGGACAAAAACAGAAAACTCAAATATTTCAGGTAGTTTTTAGTTTTTTTTTTGCGTTATTTTGTTGTGAAATGTTGCAAAAACAGAAAGCTGAAATATTTCAGATACTTTTTTTTTCGTTATTTTGTTGCGAAATATGGACAAACACAGAAAGCTGAAATATTTCATATACTTTTATGTTTTTTTTCGTTATTTTGTTGCGAAATATGGACAAAAAATGAAAACTAAAATATTTCAGATACTTTTTCGTTTGGTTTCGTAATATTGTTGCGAAATATGGAGAAAAACTCAAATATTTCAGATTCCTTTTGTGTTTTTCGATATTTAGTTGCAAAATATGGACAAAAACAGAAAACTCAAATATTTCAGATAGTTTCTTGTTACTTTTTCGTTATTTTGTTGAGAAATATGGACAAAATTAGAAAACTCAAATATTTCAGATATTTCTTGGTTTTATTTTCGTTATTTTGTTGCGAAATATGGAGAAAAACAGAAAATTCAAATATTTCAGATAGTTTTTTGTTTTTTTTTCGTTATTTTGTTGCGAAATGTTGACAAAAACAGAAAGCTCAAATATTTTACATACTTTTTTTTCGTTATTTTGTTGCGAAATATGGACAAACACAGAAAGCTCAAATATTTCAAAAACCTTTAAGTTTTTTTTCGTTATTTTGTTGCAAAATATGGGCAAAAAATGAAAACTAAAATATTTCAGATACTCTTTCGTTGTTTTTTCGTTATTTTGTTGGAAAATATGGACAAAAACAAAAAACTCAAATATTTTAGAGAATTTGTGGTTTTTTTTTGTTGTTTTGTTGCGAAATATGGACAAAACCAGAAAACTCAAATATTTCAGATACTTTTTTTCGTTATTTTGTTGCGAAATATGGACAAACACAGAAAGCTCAAATATTTCAGATACTTTCATGTTTTTTTTCGTTATTTTGTTGCGAAATATGGGCAAAAAATGAAAACTAAATATTTAAATATATGGATATATGGATAAAGACAGTAAACTTAAATATTTCAGATACTTTTTGTTTTTTTAATTTGATCCTAAATATGGACCAAAACAAAAAACTCAAATATTCCAGATAGTTTTTTGTTTTTTTTTTCGTTGGTTTGTTGCGAAATATGGAAAAAACAGAAAACTCAAATATTTCAGATACTTTCTTGTTATTTTTTTTCGTTATTTTGTTGTGAAATATTGACAAAAATTGAAAGCTAAAATATTTCAGACTCTCTTTCGTTGTGTTTTCGTTATTTTGTTGCGAAATATGGACAAAAAAAGAAAACTCAAATATTTCAGATACTTTTTTGTTTTTTTTTTCGTTATTTTGTTGTGAAATATTGACAAAAATAGAAAGCTAAAATATTTCAGGTACTCTTTCGTTGGTTTTTCGTTATTTTGTTGCGAAATATGGACAAAAACAGAAAACTCAAATATTTCAGATACTTTCTTGTTATTTTGTCTTTATTTTGTTGCGAAATATGGACAAAAACAGAAAACTCAAATATTTCAGATTCTTTTTGTTTTTTTCGATATTTAGTTGCGAAATATGGACAAAAACAGAAAACTCAAATATTTCAGATTCTTTTTGTTTTTTTCGATATTTAGTTGCGAAATATGGACAAAAACAGAAAACTCAAATATTTCAGATACTTTTTTGTTTGGGTTTTTCCTTATTTTGTTGAGAAATATGGACAAAAGTAGAAAACTCAAATATTTCAGATATTTTTTTCTTTTTTTTTCGTTATTTTGTTGCGAAATATGGACAAAAACAGAAAACTCAAATACTACAGATATTTTTTTTTCGTTATTTTGTTGCGAAATATGGACAAAAACAGAAAACTAAAATATTTCAGATATTTTTTTGTTGCTTTTCGTTATTTTGTTGGGATATATGGATAAAGACAGAAAACTTAAATATTTCAGATACTTTTTGTTTTTTTAATTTGATCCTAAATATGGACCAAAACAAAAAACTCAAATATTCCAGATAGTTTTTTGTGTTTTTTTCGTTGGTTTGTTGCGAAATATGGAAAAAAACAGAAAACTCAAATATTTCAGATACTTTCTTGTTATTTTTTTTCGTTATTTTGTTGTGAAATATTGACAAAAATTGAAAGCTAAAATATTTCAGACTCTCTTTCGTTGTTTTTTCGTTATTTTGTTGCGAAATATGGACATAAACAGAAAACTCAAATATTTCAGATACTTTTTTGTTTTTTTTTTCGTTATTTTGTTGTGAAATATTGACAAAAATAGAAAGCTAAAATATTTCAGATACTCTTTCGTTGGTTTTTCGTTATTTTGTTGCGAAATATGGACAAAAACAGAAAACTCAAATATTTCAGATACTTTCTTGTTATTTTGTCTTTATTTTGTTGCGAAATATGGAAAAAAACAAAAAATTCAAATGTTTCAGATTCTTTTTGTTCTTTTCGATATTTAGTTGCGAAATATGGACAAAAACAGAAAACTCGAATATTTCAGATAGTTTTTTGTTTTTTTTTTCGTTGGTTTGTTGCGAAATATTGAAAAAAACAGAAAACTCAAATATTTCAGATACTTTCTTGTTTTAATTTTTTTTTCGTTATTTTGTTGTGAAATATTGACAAAAATAGAAAGCTAAAATATTTCAGATACTCTTTCGTTGTTTTTTCGTTATTTTGTTGCGAAATATGGAGAAAACAGAAAACTCAAATATTTCAGATTTTTTTTGTTTTTTTCGATATTTAGTTGCGAAATATGGACAAAAACAGAAAACTCAAATATTTCAGATAGTTTCTTGTTACTTTTTCGTTATTTTGTTGCGAAATATGGACAAAATTAGAAAACTCAAATATTTCAGATATTTCTTGGTTTTTTTTTGTTATTTTGTTGCGAAATATGGAGAAAAACAGAAAATTCAAATATTTCAACATTCTTTTTGTTTTTTTCGATATTTAGTTGCGAAATATGGACAAAAACAGAAATCTCAAATATTTCAGATAGTTTTTTTTTTTCGTTATTTTGTTGCGAAATGTGGACAAAAACAGAAAGCTCAAATATTTCACATACTTTTTTTTCGTTATTTTGTTGCGAAATATGGACAAACACAGAAAGCTCAAATATTTCAGATACTTTTATGTTTTTTTTCGTTATTTTGTTGCAAAATATGGGCAAAAAATGAAAACTAAAATATTTCAGATACTCTTTCGTTGTTTTTTCGTTATTTTGTTGGAAAATATGGACAAAAACAAAAAACTCAAATATTTCAGAGAATTTGTTGTTTTTTCCTGTTGTTTTGTTGCGAAATATGGACAAAACCAGAAAACTCAATATTTCAGATACTTTTTTTCGTTATTTTGTTGCGAAATATGGGCAAAAAATGAAAACTAAAATATTTAAGCTACTTTTTCATTTTTTTTCGTTATGCGAAATATGGAGAAAAACAGAAAACTCAAATATTTCAGAGAATTTGTTGTTTTTTCCGTTATTTTGTTGCGAAATATGGACAAAAATAGAAAACTCAAATATTACAGATATTTTTTTTCGTTATTTTGTTGCGAAATATGGGCAAAAAAGAAAACTAAAATATTTCAGATATTTTTTTGTTTCTTTTCGTTATTTTGTTGGGATATATGGATAAAGACAGAAAACTTAAATATTTCAGATAGTTTTTTGTTTTATTTTCGTTGGTTTGTTGCGAAATATGGAAAAAAACAGAAAACTCAAATATTTCAGATACTTTCTTGTTATTTGTTTTTCGTTATTTTGTTGTGAAATATTGACAAAAACAGAAAACTCAAATATTTCAGATACTTTCTAGTTATTTTGTCTTTATTTTGTTGCGAAATATGGAAAAAAACAGAAAATTCAAATATTTCAGATTCTTTTTGTTCTTTTCGATATTTAGTTGCGAAATATGGACAAAAACAGAAAACTCAAATATTCCAGATAGTTTTTGTTTTTTTTTTCGTTGGTTTGTTGCGAAATATGGAAAATAAACAGAAAACTCAAATATTTCAGATACTTTCTTGTTCTAATTTTTTTTTCGTTACTTTGTTGTGAAATATTGACAAAAATAGAAAGCTAAAATATTTCAGATACTCTTTCGTTGTTTTTTCGTTATTTTGTTGCGAAATATGGAGAAAACAGAAAACTCAAAAATTTCTGATTCTTTTTGTTTTTTTCGATATTTAGTTGCGAAATATGGACAAAAACAGAAAACTCAAATATTTCAGATAGTTTCTTGTTACTTTTTCGTTATTTTATTGAGAAATATGGACAAAATTAGAAAACTCAAATATTTCAGATATTTCTTGGTTTTTTTTCGTTATTTTGTTGCGAAATATGGAGAAAAACAGAAAATTCAAATATTTCAACATTCTTTTTGTTTTTTTCGATATTTAGTTGCGAAATATGGACAAAAACAGAAAACTCAAATATTTCAGATAGTTTTTTGTTTTTTTTCGTTATTTTGTTGCGAAATGTTGACAAAAACAGAAAGCTCAAATATTTCACATACTTTTTTTTTCGTTATTTTGTTGCGAAATATGGACAAACACAGAAAGCTCAAATATTTCAGATACTTTTATGTTTTTTTTCGTTATTTTGTTGTAAAATATGGGCAAAAAATGAAAACTAAAATATATCAGAAACTCTTTCGTTGTTTTTTCGTTATTTTGTTGAAAAATATGGACAAAAATAAAAAACTCAAATATTTCAGAGAATTTGTTGTTTTTTCCTGTTGTTTTGTAGCGAAATATGGACAAAAACAGAAAACTCAAATATTTCAGATACTTTCTTGTTATTTTGTCTTTATTTTGTTGCGAAATATGGAAAAAAAACTGAAAATTCAAATATTTCAGATTCTTTTTGTTGTTTTCGATATTTAGTTGCGAAATGTGGACAAAAACAGAAAACTCAAATATTCCAGATAGTTTTTGTTTTTTTTCGTTGGTTTGTTGCGAAATATGGAAAAAAAACAGAAAACTCAAATATTTCAGATACTTTCTTGTTCTAATTTTTTTTTCGTTAATTTGTTGTGAAATATTGACAAAAATAGAATGCTAAAATATTTCAGATACTCTTTCGTTATGTTTTCGTTATATTGTTGCGAAATATGGACAAAAACAGAAAACTCAAATATTTCAAATTCTTTTTGTTCTTTTAGATATTTAGTTGCGAAATATGGAAAAAAAACAGAAAACTCAAATATTTAAGATACTTTCTTGTTTTAATTGTTTTTTCGTTGACAAAAATAGAAATATTGACAAAAATAGAAAGCTAAAATATTTCAGATACTCTTTCGTTGTGTTTTCGTTATATTGTTGCGAAATATGGACAAAAACAGAAAACTCAAATATTTCAGATACTTTTTTGTTTTTTTTTTCGTTATTTTGTTGTGAAATATTGACAAAAATAGAAAGCTAAAATATTTCAGATACTCTTTCGTTGGTTTTTCGTTATTTTGTTGCGAAATATGGACAAAAACAGAAAACTCAAATATTTCAGATACTTTCTTGTTATTTTGTATTTATTTTGTTGCGAAATATGGAAAAAAACAAAAAATTCAAATGTTTCAGATTCTTTTTGTTCTTTTCGATATTTAGTTGCGAAATATGGACAAAAACAGAAAACTCGAATATTTCAGATAGTTTTTTGTTTTTTTTTTCGTTGGTTTGTTGCGAAATATTGAAAAAAACAGAAAACTCAAATATTTCAGATACTTTCTTGTTTTAATTTTTTTTTCGTTATTTTGTTGTGAAATATTGACAAAAATAGAAAGCTAAAATATTTCAGATACTCTTTCGTTGTTTTTTCGTTATTTTGTTGCGAAATATGGAGAAAACAGAAAACTCAAATATTTCAGATTTTTTTTGTTTTTTTCGATATTTAGTTGCGAAATATGGACAAAAGCAGAAAACTCAAATATTTCAGATAGTTTCTTGTTACTTTTTCGTTATTTTGTTGCGAAATATGGACAAAATTAGAAAACTCAAATATATCAGATATTTCTTGGTTTTTTTTTGTTATTTTGTTGCGAAATATGGAGAAAAACAGAAAATTCAAATATTTCAACATTCTTTTTGTTTTTTTCGATATTTAGTTGCGAAATATGGACAAAAACAGAAATCTCAAATATTTCAGATAGTTTTTTTTTTTCGTTATTTTGTTGCGAAATGTGGACAAAAACAGAAAGCTCAAATATTTCACATACTTTTTTTTCGTTATTTTGTTGCGAAATATGGACAAACACAGAAAGCTCAAATATTTCAGATACTTTTATGTTTTTTTTCGTTATTTTGTTGCAAAATATGGGCAAAAAATGAAAACTAAAATATTTCAGATACTCTTTCGTTGTTTTTTCGTTATTTTGTTGGAAAATATGGACAAAAACAAAAAACTCAAATATTTCAGAGAATTTGTTGTTTTTTCCTGTTGTTTTGTTGCGAAATATGGACAAAACCAGAAAACTCAATATTTCAGATACTTTTTTTCGTTATTTTGTTGCGAAATATGGAGAAACACAGAAAGCTGAAATATCTCAGATACTTTCATGTTTTTTTTTCGTTATTTTGTTGCGAAATATGGGCAAAAAATGAAAACTAAAATATTTAAGCTACTTTTTCATTTTTTTTCGTTATGCGAAATATGGAGAAAAACAGAAAACTCAAATATTTCAGAGAATTTGTTGTTTTTTCCGTTATTTTGTTGCGAAATATGGACAAAACTAGAAAACTCAAATATTACAGATATTTTTTTTCGTTATTTTGTTGCGAAATATGGGCAAAAAAGAAAACTAAAATATTTCAGATATTTTTTTGTTTCTTTTCGTTATTTTGTTGGGATATATGGATAAAGACAGAAAACTTAAATATTTCAGATAGTTTTTTGTTTTATTTTCGTTGGTTTGTTGCGAAATATGGAAAAAAACAGAAAACTCAAATATTTCAGATACTTTCTTGTTATTTGTTTTTCGTTATTTTGTTGTGAAATATTGACAAAAACAGAAAACTCAAATATTTCAGATACTTTCTAGTTATTTTGTCTTTATTTTGTTGCGAAATATGGAAAAAAACAGAAAATTCAAATATTTCAGATTCTTTTTGTTCTTTTCGATATTTAGTTGCGAAATATGGACAAAAACAGAAAACTCAAATATTCCAGATAGTTTTTGTTTTTTTTTTCGTTGGTTTGTTGCGAAATATGGAAAAAAAACAGAAAACTCAAATATTTCAGATAATTTCTTGTTCTAATTTTTTTTTCGTTACTTTGTTGTGAAATATTGACAAAAATAGAAAGCTAAAATATTTCAGATACTCTTTCGTTGTTTTTTCGTTATTTTGTTGCGAAATATGGAGAAAACAGAAAACTCAAAAATTTCTGATTCTTTTTGTTTTTTTCGTTATTTTATTGAGAAATATGGACAAAATTAGAAAACTCAAATATTTCAGATATTTCTTGGTTTTTTTTCGTTATTTTGTTGCGAAATATGGAGAAAAACAGAAAATTCAAATATTTCAACATTCTTTTTGTTTTTTTCGATATTTAGTTGCGAAATATGGACAAAAACAGAAAACTCAAATATTTCAGATAGTTTTTTGTTTTTTTTCGTTATTTTGTTGCGAAATGTTGACAAAAACAGAAAGCTCAAATATTTCACATACTTTTTTTTTCGTTATTTTGTTGCGAAATATGGACAAACACAGAAAGCTCAAATATTTCAGATACTTTTATGTTTTTTTTCGTTATTTTGTTGTAAAATATGGGCAAAAAATGAAAACTAAAATATATCAGAAACTCTTTCGTTGTTTTTTCGTTATTTTGTTGAAAAATATGGACAAAAATAAAAAACTCAAATATTTCAGAGAATTTGTTGTTTTTTCCTGTTGTTTTGTAGCGAAATATGGACAAAAACAGAAAACTCAAATATTTCAGATACTTTCTTGTTATTTTGTCTTTATTTTGTTGCGAAATATGGAAAAAAAACTGAAAATTCAAATATTTCAGATTCTTTTTGTTGTTTTCGATATTTAGTTGCGAAATATGGACAAAAACAGAAAACTCAAATATTCCAGATAGTTTTTGTTTTTTTTCGTTGGTTTGTTGCGAAATATGGAAAAAAAACAGAAAACTCAAATATTTCAGATACTTTCTTGTTCTAATTTTTTTTTCGTTAATTTGTTGTGAAATATTGACAAAAATAGAATGCTAAAATATTTCAGATACTCTTTCGTTATGTTTTCGTTATATTGTTGCGAAATATGGACAAAAACAGAAAACTCAAATATTTCAGATTCTTTTTGTTCTTTTAGATATTTAGTTGCGAAATATGGAAAAAAACAGAAAACTCAAATATTTCAGATACTTTCTTGTTTTAATTGTTTTTTCGTTGACAAAAATAGAAATATTGACAAAAATAGAAAGCTAAAATATTTCAGATACTCTTTCGTTGTGTTTTCGTTATATTGTTGCGAAATATGGACAAAAACAGAAAACTCAAATATTTCAGATTCTTTTTGTTCTTTTAGATATTTAGTTGCGAAATATGGAAAAAAACAGAAAACTCAAATATTTCAGATACTTTCTTGTTCTAATTTTTTTTTCGTTACTTTGTTGTGAAATATTGACAAAAATAGAAAGCTAAAATATTTCAGATACTTTTTTGTTTTTTTTTTCGTTAATTTGTTGTGAAATATTGACAAAAATAGAATGCTAAAATATTTCAGATACTCTTTCGTTGTGTTTTCGTTATATTGTTGCGAAATATGGACAAAAACAGAAAACTCAAATATTTCAGATTCTTTTTGTTCTTTTAGATATTTAGTTGCGAAATATGGAAAAAAACAGAAAACTCAAATATTTCAGATACTTTCTTGTTCTAATTTTTTTTTCGTTACTTTGTTGTGAAATATTGACAAAAATTGAAAGCTAAAATATTTCAGATACTTTTTTGTTTTTTTTTTCGTTAATTTGTTGTGAAATATTGACAAAAATAGAATGCTAAAATATTTCAGATACTCTTTCGTTGTGTTTTCGTTATATTGTTGCGAAATATGGACAAAAACAGAAAACTCAAATATTTCAGATTCTTTTTGTTCTTTTAGATATTTAGTTGCGAAATATGGACAAAAACAGAAAACTCAAATATTTCAGATAGTTTCTTGTTACTTTTTCGTTATTTTGTTGAGAAATATGGACAAAATTAGAAAACTCAAATATTTCAGATATTTCTTGTTTTTTTTTCGTTATTTTGTTGCGAAATATGGAGAAAAACAGAAAATTCAAATATTTCAACATTCTTTTTGTTTTTTTCGATATTTAGTTGCGAAATATGGACAAAAACAGAAAACTTAAATATTTCAGATAGTTTTTTGTTTTTTTTCCGTTATTTTGTTGCGAAATGTTGACAAAAACAGAAAGCTCAAATATTTCACATACTTTTTTTTCGTTATTTTGTTGCGAAATATGAACAAACACAGAAAGCTCAAATATTTCAGATACTTTTATGTTTTTGTTCGTTATTTTGTTGCAAAATATGGGCAAAAAATGAAAACTAAAATATTTCAGAAACTCTTTTGTTGTTTTTTCGTTATTTTGTTGAAAAATATGGACAAACACAGAAAGCTCAAATATTTCATATACTTTTATGTTTTTTTTCGTTATTTTGTTGCAAAATATGGGCAAAAAATGAAAACTAAAATATTTAAGTAACTTTTTCATTTTTTTTTCGTTATTTTGTTGCGAAATATGGAGAAAAACAGAAAACTCAAATATTTCAGATTCTTTTTGTTTTTTTCGATATTTAGTTGCGAAATGTGGACAAAAACAAATAACTCAAATATTTCAGATACTTTTTTGTTTGGGGTTTTCCTTATTTTGTTGAGAAATATGGACAAAAGTAGAAAACTCAAATATTTCAGATATTTTTTTCTTTTTTTTTCGTTATTTTGTTGCGAAATATGGACAAAAACAGGAAACTCAAATATTTCAGATTCTTTTTGTTTTTTTCGATATTTAGTTGCGAAATGTGGACAAAAACAAATAACTCAAATATTTCAGATACTTTTTTGTTTGGGATTTTCCTTATTTTGTTGAGAAATATGGACAAAAGTAGAAAACTCAAATATTTCAGATATTTTTTTCTTTTTTTTTCGTTATTTTGTTGCGAAATATGGAGAAAAACAGAAAACTCAAATATTTCAGATTCTTTTTGTTTTTTTCGATATTTAGTTGCGAAATGTGGACAAAAACAAATAACTCAAATATTTCAGATACTTTTTTGTTTGGGGTTTTCCTTATTTTGTTGAGAAATATGGACAAAAGTAGAAAACTCAAATATTTCAGATATTTTTTTCTTTTTTTTTCGTTATTTTGTTGCGAAATATGGACAAAAACAGAAAACTCAAATATTTCATAGAATTTGTTGTTTTTTCCGTTATTTTGTTGCGAAATATGGACATAACTAGAAAACTCAAATATTACAGATATTTTTTTTTCGTTATTTTGTTGCGAAATATGGGCAAGAAAGAAAACTAAAATATTTCAGATATTTTTTTGTTTCTTTTCGTTATTTTGTTGGGATATATGGATAAAGACAGAAAACTTAAATATTTCAGATACTTTTTGTTTTTTTAATTCGATCCTAAATATGGACCAAAACAAAAAACTCAAATATTCCAGATAGTTTTTTGTTTTTTTTTTCGTTGGTTTGTTGCGAAATATGGAAAAAACAGAAAACTCAAATTTTTCAGATACTTTCTTGTTATTTTTTTTCGTTATTTTGTTGTAAAATATTGACAAAAATTGAAAGCTAAAATATTTCAGACTCTCTTTCGTTGTTTTTTCGTTATTTTGTTGCGAAATATGGACAAAAACAGAAAACTCAAATATTTCAGATACTTTTTTGTTTTTTTTTTCGTTAATTTGTTGTGAAATATTGACAAAAATAGAATGCTAAAATATTTCAGATACTCTTTCGTTGTGTTTTCGTTATATTGTTGCGAAATATGGACAAAAACAGAAAACTCAAATATTTCAGATTCTTTTTGTTCTTTTAGATATTTAGTTGCGAAATATGGAAAAAAACAGAAAACTCAAATATTTCAGATACTTTCTTGTTTTAATTGTTTTTTCGTTGACAAAAATAGAAATATTGACAAAAATAGAAAGCTAAAATATTTCAGATACTCTTTCGTTGTTTTTTCGTTATTTTGTTGCGAAATATGGACAAAAACAGAAAACTCAAATATTTCAGATACTTTTTTGTGTTCGTTATTTTGTTGTGAAATATTGACAAAAATAGAAAGCTAAAATATTTCAGATACTCTTTCGTTGTTTTTTCGTAATTTTGTTGCGAAATATGGACAAAAACAGAAAACTCAAATATTACAGATACTTTCTTGTTATTTTGTCTTTATTTTGGTTGCTAAATATGGAAAAAATAAGAAAATTCAAATATTTCAGATTCTTTTTGTTCTATTCGATATTTAGTTGCGAAATATGGACAAACACAGAAAGCTCAAATATTTCAGATACTTTTACGTTTTTTTCGCTATTTTGTTGCGAAATATGGGCAAAAAATGAAAACTAAAACATTTCAGATAGTTTTTCGTTTTTTTTGGTTATTTTGTTGCGAAATATGCAGAAAACAGAAAATTCAAATATTTCAGATTATTTTTGTTTTTTTCGATATTTAGTTGCGAAATATGGACAAAAACAGAAAGCTCACATATTTCAGATAGTTTTTTGTTTTTTTTCGTTATTTTGTTGCGAAATGTTGACAAAAACAAAAAACTCAAATATTTCACATACTTTTTTTTTCGTTATTTTGTTGCGAAATATGGACAAACGCAGAAAGCTCAAATATTTCAGATACTTTTACGTTTTTTTCGCTATTTTGTTGCGAAATATGGGCAAAAAATGAAAACTAAAACATTTCAGATAGTTTTTCGTTTTTTTTTGTTATTTTGTTGCGAAATATGCAGAAAACAGAAAATTCAAATATTTCAGATTATTTTTGTTTTTTTCGATATTTAGTTTCGAAATATGGACAAAAACAGAACACTCAAATATTTCAGATAGTTTCTTGTTACTTTTTCGTTATTTTGTTGAGAAATATGGACAAAATTAGAAAACTCAAATATTTCAGATATTTCTTGGTTTTTTTTTCGTTATTGTGTTGCGAAATTTGGACAAAAACAGAAAACTCAAATATTTCAGATACTGCTTTGTTTGGTTTTTTCCTTATTTTGTTGAGAAATATGGACAAAAGTAGAAAACTCAAATATTTCAGTTATTTTTTACCGTTTTTTTTTCGTTATTTTGTTGCGAAATATGGAGAAAAACAGAAAATTTAAATATTTTAGATTCTTTTTGTTTTTTTCGATATTTAGTTGCGAAATATGGACAAAAACAGAAAGCTCACATATTTCAGATAGATTTTGTTTTTTTTCGTTATTTTGTTGCGAAATGTTGACAAAAACAAAAAACTCAAATATTTCACATACTTTTTTTTTCGTTATTTTGTTGCGAAATATGGACAAACGCAGAAAGCTTAAATATTTCAGATACTTTTATGTTTTTTTTCGTTATTTTGTTGCAAAATATGGGCAAAAAATGAAAACTAAAATATTTCTGATACTTTTTCGTTTTTTTTCGTTATTTTGTTGCGAAATATGGAGAAAAACAGAAAACTCAAACATTTCAGATTCTTTTTGTTTTTTTCGTTACTTAGTTGCGAAATATGCACAAAAACAGCAAACTCAAATATTTCAGATAGTTTCTTGTTACTTTTTCGTTATTTTGTTGAGAAATATGGACAAAATTAGAAAACTCAAATATTGCAGATATTTCTTGGTTTTTTTTCGTTATTTTGTTGCGAAATTTGGACAAAAACAGAAAAACTCAAATATTTCAGATACTTTTTTTCATTATTTTGTTTCGAAATATGGAAAAACACAGAAAGCTCAAATATTTCAGATACTTTTATGAGTTTTTTCGTTATTTTGTTGCGAAATATGAGCAAAAAATGAAAACTAAAATATTTCAGATACTTTTTCATTTTTTTTCGTTATTTTGTTGCGAAATATGGAGACAAACAGAAAACTCAAATATTTCAGATTGTTTTTTTTTTCGATATTTAGTTGCGAAATATGGACAAAAACAGAAAACTCAAATATTTCAGATACTTTTTTGTTTGGGTTTTTCCTTATTTTGTTGAGAAATATGGACAAAATTAGAAAACTCAAATATTTCAGATATTTCTTGGTTTTTTTTCGTTATTTTGTTGCGAAATTTGGACAAAAACAGAAAAACTCAAATATTTCAGATACTTTTTTTCATTATTTTGTTTCGAAATATGGAAAAACACAGAAAGCTCAAATATTTCAGATACTTTTATGAGTTTTTTCGTTATTTTGTTGCGAAATATGAGCAAAAAATGAAAACTAAAATATTTCAGATACTTTTTCATTTTTTTTCGTTATTTTGTTGCGAAATATGGAGACAAACAGAAAACTCAAATATTTCAGATTGTTTTTTTTTTCGATATTTAGTTGCGAAATATGGACAAAAACAGAAAACTCAAACATTTCAGATTCTTTTTGTTTTTTTCGTTACTTAGTTGCGAAATATGCACAAAAACAGAAAACTCAAATATTTCAGATAGTTTCTTGTTACTTTTTCGTTATTTTGTTGAGAAATATGGACAAAATTAGAAAACTCAAATATTTCAGATATTTCTTGGTTTTTTTTCGTTATTTTGTTGCGAAATATGGACAAAAACAGAAAGCTCACATATTTCAGATAGTTTTTTGTTTTTTTTTCGTTATTTTGTTGCGAAATGTTGACAAAAACAAAAAACTCAAATATTTCACATACTTTTTTTTTCGTTATTTTGTTGCGAAATATGGACAAACGCAGAAAGCTTAAATATTTCAGATACTTTTATGTTTTTTTTTCGTTATTTTGTTGCAAAATATGGGCAAAAAATGAAAACTAAAATATTTCTGATACTTTTTCGTTTTTTTTCGTTATTTTGTTGCGAAATATGGAGAAAAACAGAAAACTCAAACATTTCAGATTCTTTTTGTTTTTTTCGTTACTTAGTTGCGAAATATGCACAAAAACAGAAAACTCAAATATTTCAGATAGTTTCTTGTTACTTTTTCGTTATTTTGTTGAGAAATTTGGACAAAAGTAGAAAACTCAAATATTTGAGATATTTTTTTATTATTTTTCCTTATTTTGTTGGGAAATATGGACAAAAACAGAAAACTCAAATATTTCAGATACTTTCTTGTTATTTTGTCGTTATTTTGTTGCGAAATATGGACAAAAACAGAAAGCTAAAATATTTCAGATACTCTTTCGTTGTTTTTTCGTTATTTTGTTGCGAAATATGGACAAAAACGAAAAACTCAAATATTTTAGAGAATTTGTTGTTTTTTTCCGTTATTTGGTTGCGAAATATGGACAAAACCAGAAAACTCAAATATTTCAGATACTTTCTTGTTATTTTTTTTTTCGTTATTTTGTTGTGAAATATTGACAAAAATAGAAAGCTAAAATATTTCTGATACTCTTTCGTTGTTTTTGCGTTATTTTGTTGCGAAATATGGACAAAAACAGAAAACTCAAATATTTCAGATACTTTTTTTCATTATTTTGTTTCGAACTATGGACAAACACAGAAAGCTCAAATATTTCAGATACTTTTATGAGTTTTTTCGTTATTTTGTTGCGAAATATGAGCAAAAAATGAAAACTAAAATATTTCAGATACTTTTTCATTTTTTTTCGTTATTTTGTTGCGAAATATGGAGACAAACAGAAAACTCAAATATTTCAGATTGTTTTTTTTTTCGATATTTAGTTGCGAAATATGGACAAAAACAGAAAACTCAAATATTTCAGATACTTTTTTGTTTGGGTTTTTCCTTATTTTGTTGAGAAATATGGACAAAAGTGGAAAACTCAAATATATCAGATATTTTTTTCTTTTTTTTTCGCTATTTTGTTGGGAAATATGGACAAAAACAGAAAACTCAAATATTTCAGAGAATTTGTTGTTTTTTTCCGTTATTTGGTTGCGAAATATGGACAAAACCAGAAAACTCAAATATTTCAGATACTTTCTTATTATTTTTTTTTTCGTTATTTTGTTGTGAAATATTGACAAAAATAGAAAGCTAAAATATTTCTGATACTCTTTCGTTGTTTTTTCGTTATTTTGTTGCGAAATATGGACAAAAACAGAAAACTCAAATATTTCAGTTAATTTTTTGTTTTTTTTTCGTTATTTTGTTGCGAAATGTTGACAAAAACAGAAAGCTCAAATATTTCATATACTTTCTTGTTATTTTGTTGCGAAATATGGAAAAAACAGAAAATTCAAATATTTCAGATTCTTTTTGTTCTTTTCGATATTTAGTTGCGAAATATGGACAAAAACAGAAAGCTCAAATATTTCAGATACTTTCTTGTTATTTTTTCGTTATTTTGTTGCGAAATATGGACAAAAACAGAAAACTCAAATATTTCAGATAGTTTCTTGTTATTTTTTCGTTATTTTGTTAAGAAATATGGACAAAATTAGAAAACTGAAATATTTCAGATATTTTTTTGTTATTTTTTCGTTATTTTGTTGCGAAATATGGGCAAACAATGAAACCTAAAATATTTCAGATACCTTTTCGTTATTTTGTTGCGAAATATGGACAAACACAAAAAACTCAAATATCTCAGAGAATTTGTTGTTTTTTTCCGTTGTTTTGTTGCGAAATATGGACAAAAACAAAAAACTCAAATATTTCAGAGAATTTGTTGTTTTTTTCCGTTGTTTTGTTGCGAAATATGAACAAACACAGAAAGCTCAAATATTTCAAATACTTTTATGTTTTTTTTCGTTATTTTGTTGCGAAATATGGGCAAAAAATGAAAACTAAAATATTTCAGATACTTTTTTGTTTGGGTTTTTCCTTATTTTGTAGAGACATATGGACAAAAGTGGAAAACTCAAATATTTCAGATATTTTTTTCTTTTTTTTTCGTTATTTTGTTGGGAAATATGGACAAAAACAGAAAACTCAAATATTTCAGAGAATTTGTTGTTTTTTTCCGCTATTTGGTTGCGAAATATGGACAAAACCAGAAAACTAAAATATTTCAGATACTTTCTTGTTATTTTTTTTTTCGTTATTTTGTTGTGAAATATTGACAAAAATAGAAAGCTAAAATATTTCTGATACTCTTTCGTTGTTTTTTCGTTATTTTGTTGCGAAATATGGTCAAAAACAGAAAACTCAAATATTTCAGATACTTTCTTGTTATTTTTGTCTTTATTTTGTTGCGAAATATGGAAAAAAACAGAAAATTCAAATATTTCAGATTCTTTTTGTTCTTTTCCATATTTAGTTGCGAAATATGGACAAAAACAGAAAACTCAAATATTTCAGATAATTTTTTGTTTTTTTTCGTTATTCTGTTGCGAAATGTTGACAAAAACAGAAAGCTCAAATATTTCAGATACTTTCTTGTTATTTTGTTGCAAAATATGGAAAAAACAGAAAATTCAAATATTTCAGATTGTTTTTGTTGTTTTCGATATTTAGTTGCGAAATATGGACAAAAACAGAAAGCTCAAATATTTCAGATACTTTCTTGTTATTTTTTCGTTATTTTGTTGCGAAATATGGACAAAAACAGAAAACTCAAATATTTCAGAAAGTTTCTTGTTATTTTTTCATTATTTTGTTGAGAAATATGGACAAACACAGAAAGCTCAAATATTTCAAATACTTTTATGTTTTTTTTCGTTATTTTGTTGCGAAATATGGGCAAAAAATGAAAACTAAAATATTTCAGATACTTTTTCGTTTTTTTTCGTTATTTTGTTGCGAAATATGAAGAAAAACAGAAAACTCAAATATTTCAGATTGTTTTTGTTCTTTTCGATATTTAGTTGCGAAATATGGACAAAAACAGAAAGCTCAAATATTTCAGATACTTTCTTGTTATTTTTTCGTTATTTTGTTGCGAAATATGGACAAAAACAGAAAACTCAAATATTTCAGAAAGTTTCTTGTTATTTTTTCGTTATTTTGTTGCGAAATATGAACAAACACAGAAAGCTCAAATATTTCAAATACTTTTATGTTTTTTTTCGTTATTTTGTTGCGAAATATGGGCAAAAAATGAAAACTAAAATATTTCAGATACTTTTTTGTTTGGGTTTTTCCTTATTTTGTTGAGACATATGGACAAAAGTGGAAAACTCAAATATTTCAGATATTTTTTTCTTTTTTTTTCGTTATTTTGTTGGGAAATATGGAAAAAAACAGAAAATTCAAATATTTCAGATTCTTTTTGTTCTTTTCGATATTTAGTTGCGAAATATGGACAAAAACAGAAAGCTCAAATATTTCAGATACTTTCTTGTTATTTTTTCGTTATTTTGTTGCGAAATATGGACAAAAACAGAAAACTCAAATATTTCAGAAAGTTTCTTGTTATTTTTTCGTTATTTTGTTGCGAAATATGAACAAACACAGAAAGCTCAAATATTTCAAATACTTTTATGTTTTTTTTCGTTATTTTGTTGCGAAATATGGGCAAAAAATGAAAACTAAAATATTTCAGATACTTTTTTGTTTGGGTTTTTCCTTATTTTGTTGAGACATATGGACAAAAGTGGAAAACTCAAATATTTCAGATATTTTTTTCTTTTTTTTTCGTTATTTTGTTGCGAAATATGGACAAAAACAGAAAACTCAAATATTTCAGATAATTTTTTGTTTTTTTTCGTTATTTTGTTGCGAAATGTTGACAAAAACAGAAAGCTCAAATATTTCAGATACTTTCTTGTTATTTTGTTGCAAAATATGGAAAAAACAGAAAATTCAAATATTTCAGATTGTTTTTGTTCTTTTCGATATTTAGTTGCGAAATATGGACAAAAACAGAAAGCTCAAATATTTCAGATACTTTCTTGTTATTTTTTCGTTATTTTGTTGCGAAATATGGACAAAAACAGAAAACTCAAATATTTCAGAAAGTTTCTTGTTATTTTTTTGTTATTTTGTTGCGAAATATGAACAAACACAGAAAGCTCAAATATTTCAAATACTTTTATGTTTTTTTTCGTTATTTTGTTGCGAAATATGGGCAAAAAATGAAAACTAAAATATTTCAGATACTTTTTTGTTTGGGTTTTTCCTTATTTTGTTGAGACATATGGACAAAAGTGGAAAACTCAAATATTTCAGATATTTTTTTCTTTTTTTTTCGTTATTTTGTTGGGAAATATGGACAAAAACAGAAAACTCAAATATTTCAGAGAATTTGTTGTTTTTTTCCGCTATTTGGTTGCGAAATATGGACAAAACCAGAAAACTAAAATATTTCAGATACTTTCTTGTTATTTTTTTTTTCGTTATTTTGTTGTGAAATATTGACAAAAATAGAAAGCTAAAATATTTCTGATACTCTTTCGTTGTTTTTTCGTTATTTTGTTGCGAAATATGGACAAAAACAGAAAGCTCAAATATTTCAGATAATTTCTTGTTATTTTTTCGTTATTTTGTTGCGAAATATGGACAAAAACAGAAAACTCAAATATTTCAGAAAGTTTCTTGTTATTTTTTCGTTATTTTGTTGAGAAATATGGACAAACACAGAAAGCTCAAATATTTCAAATACTTTTATGTTTTTTTTCGTTATTTTGTTGCGAAATATGGGCAAAAAATGAAAACTAAAATATTTCAGATACTTTTTCGTTTTTTTTCGTTATTTTGTTGCGAAATATGAAGAAAAACAGAAAACTCAAATATTTCAGATTCTTTTTGTTTTTTTCGATATTTAGTTGCGAAATTTGGACAAAAACAGAATACTCAAATATTTCAGATACATTTTTGTTTGGTTTTTTCCTTATTTTGTTGAGAAATATGGACAAAAGTAGAAAACTAAAATATTTCAGATATTTTTTTGTTTTTTTGTCGTTATTTTGTTGGGAAATATGGACAAAAACAGAAAACTCAAATATTTCAGAGAATTTGTTGCTTTTTCCGTTATTTTGTTGCGAAATATGGACAAAAAAGAAAACTAAAATATTTCAGATATTTTTTTGTTTCTTTTCGTTATTTTGTTGGGATATATGGATAAAAACAGAAAACTAAAATATTTCAGATACTTTTTGTTTTTTTATTTTGATCCTAAATATGGACCAAAACAAAAAATTCAAATATTCCATATAGTTTTATTTTTCTTTGTTTTGTTGCGAAATATAGACAAAAACAGAAAACTCAAATATTTCAGATACTTTCTTGTTATTTTTTCGTTATTTTGTTGCGAAATATGGACAAAAACAGAAAGCTAAAATATTTCAGATACTCTTTCGTTGTTTATTTTGAAATATGGACAAAACCAGAAAACTCAATTATTTCAGATACTTTTTTTCGTTATTTTGTTGCGAAATATGAGCAAAAATGAAAACTAAAATATTTCAGATACTTTTTCGTTATTTTGTTGCGAAATATGGAGAAAAACAGAAAACTCAAATATTTCAGATTCTTTTTGTTTTTTTCGATATTTATTTGCGAAATATGGACAAAAACAGAAAACTCAAATATTTCAGATAGTTTGTTGTTATTTTTTCATTATTTTGTTGAGAAATATGGACAAAATTAGAAAACTCAAATATTTCAGATATTTTTTTGTTTTTTTTTCGTTAGTTTGTTGGGAAATATGGACAAAAACAGAAAACTCAAATATTTGAGAGAATTTGTTGTTTTTTTCCGTTATTTGGTTGCGAAATATGGACAAAACCAGAAAACTGAAATATTTCAGATATTTATTTTTTCGTTATTGTGTTGTGAAATATGGACAAAAATAGAAAGCTCAAGTATTCCAAATATTTTTATGTTTTTTTTTCGTTATTTTGTTGCGAAATATGGGCCATAAGTGAAAACTAAAATATTTCAGATAGTTTTTCGTCTTTTTTTCGTTATTTTGTTGCGAAATATGGAGAAAAACAGAAAACTCAAATATTTCGGAGAATTTGTTGTTCTTTTCCGTTATTTTGTTGCAAAATATGGACAAAACGAGAAAACTCAAATATTTCAGATACTTATTTTTTCGTTATTTTGTTGCGAAATATATGCCAAAAATGAAAACTAAAATATTTCAGATACTTTTTCGTTTTTTTTTGATATTTTGTTGCGAAATATGGAGCAAAACAGAAAACTCAAATATTTCAAATTCTTTTTGTTTTTTCGATATTTAGTTACGAAATATGGACAAAAACAGAAAACTCAAATATTTCAGATATTTTTTTGTTGTTTTTCGTTATTTTGTTTCGAAATACGGGCAAAAATGAAAACTAAAATATTTCAGATACTTTTTCGTTATTTTGTTGCGAAATATGGAGCAAAACAGAAAACTCAAATATTTCAGATTCTTTTTGTTTTTTGTCGATATTTAGTTGCGAAATATGGACAAAAACAGAAAGCTCAAATATTTCAGATACTTTTATGTTTTTTTTCGTTATTTTGTTGCGAAATATGGGCAAAAAATGAAAACTAAAATATTTCAGATACTTTTTCGTTTTTTTCGTTATTTTGTTGCGAAATATGGAGAAAAACAGAAAACTCAAATATTTCAGATTCTTTTTGTTTTTTTCGATATTTAGTTGCGAAATATGGACAAAAACAGAAAACTCAAATATTTCAGACTGTTTCTTGTTATTTTTTCGTTATTTTGTTGAGAAATATGGACAAAATTAGAAAACTCAAATATTTAAATATTTTTTGGTTTTTTTTTCGTTATTTTGTTGCGAAATTTCGACAAAAACAGAAAACTCAAATATTTCAGATACATTTTTGTTTGGTTTTTTCCTTATTTTGTTGAGAAATATGGACAAAAGTAGAAAACTAAAATATTTCAGATATTTTTTTGTTTTTTTGTCGTTATTTTGTTGGGAAATATGGACAAAAACAGAAAACTCAAATATTTCAGAGAATTTGTTGTTTTTTCCGTTATTTTGTTGCAAAATATGGACAAAACTAGAAAACTCAAATATTACAGATATTTTTTTTGTCGTTATTTTGTTGTAAAATGTCGACAAAAAAGAAAACTAAAATATTTCAGATATTTTTTTGTTGCTTTTCGTTATTTTGTTGGGATATATGGATAAAAACAGAAAACTAAAATATTTCAGATACTTTTTGTTTTTTTATTTGGATCCTAAATATGGACCAAAACAAAAAATTCAAATATTCCATATATTATTTTTTTCGTTGTTTTGTTGCTAAATATGGACAAAAAGAGAAAACTCAAATATTTCAGATACTTTCTTGTTATTTTTTCGTTATTTTGTTGCGAAATATGGACAAAAACAGAAAGCTAAAATATTTCAGATACTCTTTCGTTGTTTATTTTGAAATATGGACAAAACCAGAAAACTCAATTATTTCAGATTCTTTTTGTTTTTTTTCGATATTTAATTGCGAAATATGGACAAAAACAGAAAACTCAAATATTTCAGATAGTTTGTTGTTATTTTTTCGTTATTTTGTTGAGAAATATGGACAAAATTAAAAAACTCAAATATTTCAGATATTTTTTTTTTTTTTTCGTTAGTTTGTTGGGAAATGTGGACAAAAACAGAAAACTCAAATATTTCAGAGAATTATGGACAAAACCAGAAAACTGAAATATTTCAGATTTTTTTTTTCGTTATTGTGTTGTGAAATATGGACAAAAATAGAAAGCTCAAGTATTCCAGATATTTTTATGTTTTTTTTTCGTTATTTTGTTGCGAAATATGGAGCAAAACAGAAAACTCAAATATTTCAAATTCTTTTTGTTTTTTCGATATTTAGTTACGAAATATGGACAAAAACAGAAAACTCAAATATTTCAGATATTTTTTTGTTGTTTTTCGTTATTTTGTTTCGAAATACGGGCAAAAATGAAAACTAAAATATTTCAGATACTTTTTCGTTATTTTGTTGCGAAATATGGAGCAAAACAGAAAACTCAAATATTTCAGATTCTTTTTGTTTTTTGTCGATATTTAGTTGCGAAATATGGACAAACACAGAAAGCTCAAATATTTCAGATACTTTTATGTTTTTTTTCGTTATTTTGTTTGCTAAATATGGGCAAAAAATGAAAACTAAAATATTTCAGATACTTTTTCGTCTTTTTTCGTTATTTTGTTGCAAATATGGAGAAAAGCAGAAAACTCAGATATTTCGGAGAATTTGTTGTTCTTTTCTGTTATTTTGTTGCGAAATATGGACAAAACGAGAAAACTCAAATATTTCAGATACTTATTTTTTCGTTATTTTGTTGCGAAATATGGGCCAAAAATGAAAACTAAAATATTTCAGATACTTTTTCGTTTTTTTTTGTTATTTTATTGCGAAATATGGAGAAAAACAGAAAACTCAAATATTTCAAATTCTTTTTGTTTTTTTCGATATTTAGTTGCGAAATATGGACAAAAACAGAAAACTCAAATATTTCAGATATTTTTTTGTTGTTTTTCCTTATTTTGTTTCGAAATACGGGCAAAAATGAAAACTAAAATATTTCAGATACTTTTTCGTTATTTCGTTGCGAAATATGGAGCAAAACAGAAAAACTCAAATATTTCAGATTCTTTCTGTTTTTTGTCGATATTTAGTTGCGAAATATGGACAAAAACAGAAAACTCAAATATTTCAGATAGTTTTCTGTTTTTTTTTCGTTATTTTGTTGCGAAATATGGACAAACACAGAAAGCTCAGCTATTACAGATACTTTTATGTTTTTTTCGTTATTTTGTTGCGAAATATGGGCAAAAAATTAAAACTAAAATATTTCAGATACTTTTTCGTTTTTTTTTCGTTATTTTATTGGGAAATATGGACAAAACCAGAAAGTTCAAATATTTCAGATACTTTTTGGTTTTTTTTTTCGTTATTTTGTTGAGAAATATGGACAAAAGCAGAAAACTCATATATTTCAGATACTTTTTTGTTTTTTTCGTTATATTATTGCGAAATATGGACAAAAAAAAAACTCAAATATTTCAGATATATTTTTGTTTTTTTTTCGTTATTTTGTTGGACCAATACAGAAAACTCAAATATTTCAGATACTTTCTTGTTATTTTTTCGTTATTTTGTTGCGAAATATTTACAAAAACAGAAAACTAAAATATTTCAGATAATTTTTGTTATTTTATTTTCCTAATTTTGTTGCGAAATCTGGACAAAAGCAGAAAACTCAAATATTTCAGATAATTTTTTTTTCCTTATTTTGTTGTGAAATATGGATAGAAACAGAAAGCTAAAATATTTCAGATACTCTTTCGTTGTTTTTTCGTTATTTTGTTGCGAAATATGGACAAAAATAGAAAACTCAAATTTTCAGATACTTTCTTGTTATTTTGTCGTTATTTTGATGCGACATATGGACAAAAAAGAAAACTAAAATATTTCAGATATTTTTTGTTTTTTTCGATATTTAGTTGCGACATATGGACAAAAACAGAAAACTCAAATATTTCAGATAATTTTTTGTTTTTTTTTCGTTATTTTGTTGCGAAATTTCGACAAAAACAGAAAACTCAAATATTTCAGATACATTTTTGTTTGGTTTTTTCCTTATTTTGTTGAGAAATATGGACAAAAGTAGAAAACTAAAATATTTCAGATATTTTTTTGTTTTTTTGTCGTTATTTTGTTGGGAAATATGGACAAAAACAGAAAACTCAAATATTTCAGAGAATTTGTTGTTTTTTCCGTTATTTTGTTGCGAAATATGGACAAAACTAGAAAACTCAAATATTACAGATATTTTTTTTGTCGTTATTTTGTTGTAAAATGTCGACAAAAAAGAAAACTAAAATATTTCAGATATTTTTTTGTTGCTTTTCGTTATTTTGTTGGGATATATGGATAAAAACAGAAAACTAAAATATTTCAGATACTTTTTGTTATTTTATTTGGATCCTAAATATGGACCAAAACAAAAAATTCAAATATTCCATATATTTTTTTTTTCGTTGTTTTGTTGCTAAATATGGACAAAAACAGAAAACTCAAATATTTCAGATACTTTCTTGTTATTTTTTCGTTATTTTGTTGCGAAATATGGACAAAAACAGAAAGCTAAAATATTTCAGATACTCTTTCGTTGTTTATTTTGAAATATGGACAAAACCAGAAAACTCAAATATTTCAGATAGTTTGTTGTTATTTTTTCGTAATTTTGTTGAGAAATATGGACAAAATTAGAAAACTCAAATATTTCAGTTACTTTTTTTTTTTTTTTCGTTAGTTTGTTGGGAAATATGGACAAAAACAGAAAACTCAAATATTTCAGATAGTTTGTTGTTATTTTTTCGTTATTTTGTTGAGAAATATGGACAAAATTAGAAAACTCAAATATTTCAGATATTTTTTTTTTTTTTTTCGTTAGTTTGTTGGGAAATATGGACAAAAACAGAAAACTCAAATATTTCAGAGAATTATGGACAAAACCAGAAAACTGAAATATTTCAGATTTTTTTTTCGTTATTGTGTTGTGAAATATGGACAAAAATAGAAAGCTCAAGTATTCCAGATATTTTTATGTTTTTTTTTCGTTATTTTGTTGCGAAATATGGGTCAAAAATGAAAACTAAAATATTTCAGATACTTTTTCGTCTTTTTTCGTTATTTTGTTGCAAAATATGGAGAAAAGCAGAAAATTCAAATATTTCGGAGAATTTGTTGTTCTTTTCTGTTATTTTGTTGCGAAATATGGACAAAACGAGAAAACTCAAATATTTCAGATACTTATTTTTTCGTTGTTTTGTTGCGAAATATGGGCCAAAAATGAAAACTAAAATATTTCAGATACTTTTTCGTTTTTTTTTTGTTATTTTGTTGCGAAATATGGAGAAAAACAGAAAACTCAAATATTTCAAATTCTTTTTGTTTTTTTCGATATTTAGTTGCGAAATATGGACAAAAACAGAAAACTCAAATATTTCAGATATTTTTTTGTTGTTTTTCCTTATTTTGTTTCGAAATACGGGCAAAAATGAAAACTAAAATATTTCAGATACTTTTTCGTTATTTTGTTGCGAAATATGGAGCAAAACAGAAAACTCAAATATTTCAGATTCTTTCTGTTTTTTGTCGATATTTAGTTGCGAAATATGGACAAAAACAGAAAACTCAAATATTTCAGATAGTTTTTTGTTTTTTTTTCGTTATTTTGTTGCGAAATATGGGCAAAAAATGAAAACTAAAATATTTCAGATACTTTTTCGTTTTTTTTTCGTTATTTTATTGGGAAATATGGACAAAACCAGAAAGTTCAAATATTTCAGATACTTTTTGGTTTTTTTTTCGTTATTTTGTTGAGAAATATGGACAAAAGCAGAAAACTCATATATTTCAGATACTTTTTTGTTTTTTTCGTTATATTATTGCGAAATATGGACAAAAAAAACTCAAATATTTCAGATATATTTTTGTTTTTTTTTTCGTTATTTTGTTGGACCAAAACAGAAAACTCAAATATTTCAGATACTTTCTTGTTATTTTTTCGTTATTTTGTTGCGAAATATTTACAAAAACAGAAAACTAAAATATTTCAGATAATTTTTGTTATTTTATTTTCCTAATTTTGTTGCGAAATCTGGACAAAAGCATAAAAACTCAAATATTTCAGATAATTTTTTTTTCCTTATTTTGTTGTGAAATATGGATAGAAACAGAAAGCTAAAATATTTCAGATACTCTTTCGTTGTTTTTTCGTTATTTTGTTGCGAAATATGGACAAAAATAGAAAACTCAAATTTTCAGATACTTTCTTGTTATTTTGTCGTTATTTTGATGCGACATATGGACAAAAAAGAAAACTAAAATATTTCAGATATTTTTTGTTTTTTTCGATATTTAGTTGCGACATATGGACAAAAACAGAAAACTCAAATATTTCAGATAATTTTTTGTTTTTTTTTGGTTATTTTGTTGCGAAATGTGAAGAAAAACAGAAAGCTCAAATATTTCAGATACTTTTTGTTTTTTTTTCGCTATTTTGTTGAGAAATATGGACAAATACAGAAAACTCATATATTTCAAATACTTTTTCGTTTTTTTGTTGCGAAATTTGGACAAAAACAGAGAACTCTAATATTTCAGATACTTTTTTGTTATTTTTTCTTTATTTTGTTGCGAAATATGGGCAAAAACAAAAAACTCAAATATTTCAGAGAATTTGCTGTTTTTTTCCGTTGTTTTGTTGCGAAATATTGACAAAAACAAAAAACTCAAATATTTCAGAGAATTTGTTGTTTTTTTCCGTTGTTTTGTTCCGAAATATGGACGAAACCAGAAAACTCAAATATTTCAGATACTTTTTTTCGTTATTTTGTTGCTAAATATGGACAAACACAGAAAGCTCAAATATTTCAGATACTTTTATGTTTTTTTTCGTTATTTTGTTGCGAAATATGGGCAAAAAATGAAAACTAAAATATTTCAGATACTTTTTCGTTTTTTTTCGTTATTTTGTTGCTAAATATGGAGAAAAACATAAAACTCAAATATTTCAGATTCTTTTTGTTTTTTTCGATATTTAGTTGCGAAATGTGGACAAAAACAGAAAACTCAAATATTTCAGATACTTTCTTGTGATTTTTTCGTTATTTTGTTGCGAAATATGGACAAAAACAGAAAGCTAAAATATGTCAGATACTCTTTCGTTGTTTTTACGTTATTTTGTTGCGAAATATGGACAAAAACCAAAAACTCAAATATTTCAGAGAATTTGTTGTTTTTTCCGTTATTTTGTTGCGAAATATGGACAAAACAAGAAAACTCAAATATTTCAGATACTTTTTTTTTCGTTATTTTGTTGCGAAATATGGACAAACACAGAAATCTCAAATATTTTAGTTACTTTTATGTTTTTTTTCGTTATTTTATTGCGAAATATTGGCAAAAAATGAAAACTCATATGTTTCAGATACTTTTTTGTTTTTTTTCGTTATATTATTGCGAAATATGGGCAAAAAAAACCTCAAATATATCAGATATTTTTTTGTTTTTTTTTTCGTTATTTTGTTGGGAAATATGGACACACACAGAAAGCTAAAATATTTCAGAGAATTTGTTGTTTTTTCCGTTGTATTGTTGCCAAATATGGACAAAGCCAGAAAACTCAAATATTTGCGATACTTTTTTTTCGTTATTTTGTTGCGAAATATGAACAAAAAATGAAAACTAAAATATTTCAGATACTTTTTCGTTTTTTTTTCGTCATTTTGTTGCGAAATATGGAGCAAAACAGAAAACTCAAATATTTCAGATTCTTTTTGTTTTTTTAGTTCCGAAATATGGACAAAAACAGAAAACTCAAATATTTCAGATACTTTTTTGTTTGGGTTTTTCCTTATTTTGTTGAGAAATATGGACAAAAACAGAAAGCTAAAATATTTCAGATACTCTTTCGTTGTTTATTTTGAAATATGGACAAAACCAGAAAACTCAATTATTTCAGATTCTTTTTGTTTTTTTTCGATATTTAATTGCGAAATATGGACAAAAACAGAAAACTCAAATATTTCAGATAGTTTGTTGTTATTTTTTCGTTATTTTGTTGAGAAATATGGACAAAATTAGAAAACTCAAATATTTCAGATATTTTTTTTTTTTTTTTCGTTAGTTTGTTGGGAAATATGGACAAAAACAGAAAACTCAAATATTTCAGAGAATTATGGACAAAACCAGAAAACTGAAATATTTCAGATTTTTTTTTTCGTTATTGTGTTGTGAAATATGGACAAAAATAGAAAGCTCAAGTATTCCAGATATTTTTATGTTTTTTTTTCGTTATTTTGTTGCGAAATATGGGTCAAAAATGAAAACTAAAATATTTCAGATACTTTTTCGTCTTTTTTCGTTATTTTGTTGCAAAATATGGAGAAAAGCAGAAAACTCAAATATTTCGGAGAATTTGTTGTTCTTTTCTGTTATTTTGTTGCGAAATATGGACAAAACGAGAAAACTCAAATATTTCAGATACTTATTTTTTCGTTATTTTGTTGCGAAATATGGGCCAAAAATGAAAACTAAAATATTTCAGATACTTTTTCGTTTTTTTTTTGTTATTTTGTTGCGAAATATGGAGAAAAACAGAAAACTCAAATATTTCAAATTCTTTTTGTTTTTTTCGATATTTAGTTGCGAAATATGGACAAAAACAGAAAACTCAAATATTTCAGATATTTTTTTGTTGTTTTTCCTTATTTTGTTTCGAAATACGGGCAAAAATGAAAACTAAAATATTTCAGATACTTTTTCGTTATTTTGTTGCGAAATATGGAGCAAAACAGAAAACTCAAATATTTCAGATTCTTTCTGTTTTTTGTCGATATTTAGTTGCGAAATATGGACAAAAACAGAAAACTCAAATATTTCAGATAGTTTTTTGTTTTTTTTTCGTTATTTTGTTGCGAAATATGGACAAACACAGAAAGCTCAGCTATTACAGATACTTTTATGTTTTTTTCGTTATTTTGTTGCGAAATATGGGCAAAAAATTAAAACTAAAATATTTCAGATACTTTTTCGTTTTTTTTTTCGTTATTTTATTGGGAAATATGGACAAAACCAGAAAGTTCAAATATTTCAGATACTTTTTGGTTTTTTTTTTCGTTATTTTGTTGAGAAATATGGACAAAAGCAGAAAACTCATATATTTCAGATACTTTTTTGTTTTTTTCGTTATATTATTGCGAAATATGGACAAAAAAAACTCAAATATTTCAGATATATTTTTGTTTTTTTTTCGTTATTTTGTTGGACCAAAACAGAAAACTCAAATATTTCAGATACTTTCTTGTTATTTTTTCGTTATTTTGTTGCGAAATATTTACAAAAACAGAAAACTAAAATATTTCAGATAATTTTTGTTATTTTATTTTCCTAATTTTGTTGCGAAATCTGGACAAAAGCAGAAAACTCAAATATTTCAGATAATTTTTTTTTCCTTATTTTGTTGTGAAATATGGATAGAAACAGAAAGCTAAAATATTTCAGATACTCTTTCGTTGTTTTTTCGTTATTTTGTTGCGAAATATGGACAAAAATAGAAAACTCAAATTTTCAGATACTTTCTTGTTATTTTGTCGTTATTTTGATGCGACATATGGACAAAAAAGAAAACTAAAATATTTCAGATATTTTTTGTTTTTTTCGATATTTAGTTGCGACATATGGACAAAAACAGAAAACTCAAATATTTCAGATAATTTTTTGTTTTTTTTTTCGTTATTTTGTTGCGAAATGTGAAGAAAAACAGAAAGCTCAAATATTTCAGATACTTTTTGTTTTTTTTTCGCTATTTTGTTGAGAAATATGGACAAATACAGAAAACTCATATATTTCAAATACTTTTTCGTTTTTTTTGTTGCGAAATTTGGACAAAAACAGAGAACTCTAATATTTCAGATACTTTTTTGTTATTTTTTCTTTATTTTGTTGCGAAATATGGGCAAAAACAAAAAACTCAAATATTTCAGAGAATTTGCTGTTTTTTTCCGTTGTTTTGTTGCGAAATATTGACAAAAACAAAAAACTCAAATATTTCAGAGAATTTGTTGTTTTTTCCGTTATTTTGTTCCGAAATATGGACGAAACCAGAAAACTCAAATATTTCAGATACTTTTTTTCGTTATTTTGTTGCTAAATATGGACAAACACAGAAAGCTCAAATATTTCTGATACTTTTATGTTTTTTTTCGTTATTTTGTTGCGAAATATGGGCAAAAAATGAAAACTAAAATATTTCAGATACTTTTTCGTTTTTTTTCGTTATTTTGTTGCTAAATATGGAGAAAAACATAAAACTCAAATATTTCAGATTCTTTTTGTTTTTTTCGATATTTAGTTGCGAAATGTGGACAAAAACAGAAAACTCAAATATTTCAGATACTTTCTTGTGATTTTTTCGTTATTTTGTTGCGAAATATGGACAAAAACAGAAAGCTAAAATATGTCAGATACTCTTTCGTTGTTTTTACGTTATTTTGTTGCGAAATATGGACAAAAACCAAAAACTCAAATATTTCAGAGAATTTGTTGTTTTTTCCGTTATTTTGTTGCGAAATATGGACAAAACAAGAAAACTCAAATATTTCAGATACTTTTTTTTCGTTATTTTGTTGCGAAATATGGACAAACACAGAAATCTCAAATATTTTAGTTACTTTTATGTTTTTTTTTCGTTATTTTATTGCGAAATATTGGCAAAAAATGAAAACTCATATGTTTCAGATACTTTTTTGTTTTTTTTCGTTATATTATTGCGAAATATGGGCAAAAAAAACCTCAAATATATCAGATATTTTTTTGTTTTTTTTTTCGTTATTTTGTTGGGAAATATGGACACACACAGAAAGCTAAAATATTTCAGAGAATTTGTTGTTTTTTCCGTTGTATTGTTGCGAAATATGGACAAAGCCAGAAAACTCAAATATTTGCGATACTTTTTTTTCGTTATTTTGTTGCGAAATATGAACAAAAAATGAAAACTAAAATATTTCAGATACTTTTTCGTTTTTTTTTTTCGTTTTTTTGTTGCGAAATATGGAGAAAAACAGAAAACTCAAATATTTCAGATTCTTTTTGTTTTTTTAGTTCCGAAATATGGACAAAAACAGAAAACTCAAATATTTCAGATACTTTTTTGTTTGGGTTTTTCCTTATTTTGTTGAGAAATATGAACAAAAACAGAAAACTCTAATTTTTCAGATAATTTTTGGTTTTTTTTGTTATTTTGTCGCGAAATATGGACAAAACCAGAAAGCTCAAATATTTCAGATACTTTTTGGTTTTTTTTCGTTATGTTGTTGAGAAATATGGACAAAAGCAGAAAACTCATATATTTCAGATACTTTTTTGTTTTTTTCGTTATATTATTGCGAAATATGGACAAAAAAAACTCAAATATTTCAGATATATTTTTGTTTTTTTTTTCGTTATTTTGTTGCACCAAAACAGAAAACTCAAATATTTCAGATACTTTCTTGTTATATTTTCGTTATTTTGTTGCGAAATATGTACAAAAACAGAAAATTCAAATATTTCAGATAGTTTTTTGTTTTTTTTTCGTTATTTTGTTGCGAAATGTGAACAAAAACAGAAAGCTCAAATATTTCAGATAATTTTTGGTTTTTTTTTGTTATTTTGTCGCGAAATATGGACAAAACCAGAAAATTCAAATATTTCAGATACTTTTTGGTTTTTTTTCGTTATTTTGTTGAGAAATATGGACAAAAGCAGAAAACTCATATATTTCAGATACTTTTTTGTGTTTTTTGTTATATTATTGCGAAATATGGACAAAAAAAAAACTCAAATATTTCAGATACTTTTTTTTTCCTTATTTTGTTGGGAAATATGGACAGAAACAGAAAGCTAAAATATTTCAGATACTCTTTCGTTGTTTTTTCGTTATTTTGTTGCGAAATATGGACAAAAAGAGAAAGGTAAAATATTTCAGACACTTTTATGTTTTTTCCGTTTTTTTTGTTCCGAAATATGGGCAAAAGTAAAAAACTCAAATATTTCAGATATTTTTTTCTTTTTTTTTCGTTATTTTGTTGGGAAATATGGACAAAAACAGAAAATTCAAATATTTCAGATTCTTTTTGTTTTTTCGATATTTAGTTGCGAAATATGGACAAAAACAGACAACTCAAATATTTCAGATAGTTTTTTGTTTTTTGTTTCGTTATTTGGTTGCGAAATGTTTACAAAAACAGAAAGCTGAAAAATTTCAGATACTTTTTTTTCGTTATTTTGTTGCGAAATATGGACAAACACAGAAATCTCAAATATTTCAGTTACTTTTATGTTTTTTTTCGTTATTTTGTTGCGAAATATTGGCAAAAAATGAAAACTTATATAATTCAGATACTTTTTGTTTTTTTTCGTTATATTATTGCGAAATATGGGCAAAAAAAACCTCAAATATTTCAGGTATTTTTTTTTTTTTTTTCGTTATTTTGTTGGCAAATATGGACACAAACAGAAAGCTAAAATATTTCAGAGAATTTGTTGTTTTTTCCGTTGTATTGTTGCGAAATATGGACAAAACCAGAAAACTCAAATATTTCCGATACTTTTTTTTCGTTATTTTGTTGCGAAATATGGACAAACACAGAAGGCTCAAATATTGCAGATACTTTATGTTTTTTTTCGTTATTTTGTTGCGAAATATGGGCAAAAAATGAAACTTAAAATATTTCAGATACTTTTTCGTTTTTTTTCGTTATTTTGTTGCAAAATATGGAGAAAAACAGAAAACTCAAATATTTCAGATTCTTTTTGTTTTTTTCGATATTTAATTGCGAAATATGGACAAAAACAGAAACCTCAAATATTTCAGATAGTTTCTTGTTATTTTTTCGTTATTTTGTTGAGAAATTTGGACAAAAACAGAAAACTCAAATATTTCAGATACTTTTTTGTTTGGTTTTTCCCTTATTTTGTTGAGAAATATGGACAAAAGTAAAAAACTCAAATATTTCAGATATTTTTTTCTTTTTTTTCGTTATTTTGTTGCGAAATATGGACAAAACTAGAAAAACTCAAATATTACAGATTTTTTTTTCCCTTATTTTGTTGCGAAATATGAACAAAAAAGAAAACTAAAATATTTCAGATATTTTTTTGTTTCTTTTCGTTATTTTGTTGGGATATATGGATAAAAACAGAAAACTAAAATATTTCAGATACTTTTTGTTTTTTTATTTTGATTCTAAATATGGACCAGAACAAAAAACTCAAATATTCCATATAGTTTTTTATTTTTTTTTCGTTATTTTGTTGCGAAATGTTGACAAAAACAGAAAGCTCAAATATTTCAGATTCGTTTTGTTTTTTTCGATATTTTGTTGCCAAATATGGACAAAAACGGAAAACCCAAATATTTCAGATAGTTTTTTGTTTTTTTTCGTTATTTTGTTGCGAAATGTTGACAAAAACAGAAAGATCAAATATTTCAGATACTTTTTTTTTCGTTATTTTGTTGCGAAATATGGACAAACACAGAAAGGTCACATATTTCAGATACTTTTATGTTTTTTTTCGTTATTTTGTGGCGAAATATGGGCAAAAAATGAAAACTAAAATATTTCAGATACTTATTCGTTTTTTTTTCCGTTATTTTGTTGCGAAATATGGCGAAAAACAGAAAATCCAAATATTTCAGATTCTTTTTGTTTTTTTCGATATTTAGTTGCGAAATATGGACAAAAAAAGAAAACTCAAATATTTCAGATACTTTCTTGTTATTTTTTCGTTATTTTGTTGCGAAATATGTACAAAAACAGAAATTTCAAATATTTCAGATAGTTTTTTGTTTTTTTTTCGTTATTTTGTTGCGAAATGTGAACAAAAACAGAAAGCTCAAATATTTCAGATAATTTTTGGTTTTTTTTGTTATTTTGTCGCGAAATATGGACAAAACCAGAAAATTCAAATATTTCAGATACTTTTTGGTTTTTTTTTCGTTATTTTGTTGAGAAATATGGACAAAAGCAGAAAACTCATATATTTCAGATACTTTTTTGTGTTTTTCGTTATATTATTGCGAAATATGGACAAAAAAAAAACTCAAATATTTCAGATACTTTTTTTTTCCTTATTTTGTTGGGAAATATGGACAGAAACAGAAAGCTAAAATATTTCAGATACTCTTTCGTTGTTTTTTCGTTATTTTGTTGCGAAATATGGACAAAAACAGAAAACTCAAATATATCAGATACTTTCTTGTTATTTTGTCGTTATTTTGATGCGAAATATGGACAAAAAAGAAAACTAAAATATTTCAGATATTTTTTTGTTTTTTTTCGATATTTAGTTGCGAAATATGGACAAAAACAGAAAACTCAAATATTTCAGATAATTTTTTGTTTTTTTTTTCTCTATTTTGTTGCGAAATGTGAACAAAAACAGAAAGCTCAAATATTTCAGATAATTTTTTTTTTTTTGTTATTTTGTCGCGAAATATGGACAAAACCAGAAAGTTCAAATATTTCAGATACTTTTTGTTTTTTTTCGGTATTTTGTTGAGAAATATGGACAAAAGCAGAAAACTCATATATTTCAGATAAGGACAAAAGCAGAAAACTCATATTTTTCAGATACTTTTTCGTTTTTTTTTCGTTTTTTTGTTGCGAAATTTGAACAAAAACAGAAAACTCTAATATTTCAGATACTTTTTTGTTATTTTTTCGCTTTTTTGTTGCGAAATATGGACAAAAACAAAAACTCAAATATTTCAGAGAATTTGTTGTTTTTTTCCGTTGTTTTGTTGCGAAATATGGACAAAAACAAAAAACTCAAATATTTCAGAGAATTTGTTGTTTTTTTCCGTTGTTTTGTTGCGAAATTTGAACAAAAACAGAAAATTCTAATATTTCAGATACTTTTTTGTTAATATTTCGCTATTTTGTTCCGAAATATGGACAAAAACTCAAATATTTCAGAGAATTTGTTGTTTTTTTCCGTTGTTTTGTTGCGAAATATGGACAAACACAGAAAGCTCAAATATTTCAAAAACCTTTAAGTTTTTTTTCGTTATTTTGTTGCAAAATATGGGCAAAAAATGAAAACTAAAATATTTCAGATACTCTTTCGTTGTTTTTTCGTTATTTTGTTGGAAAATATGGACAAAAACAAAAAACTCAAATATTTTAGAGAATTTGTTGTTTTTTCCTGTTGTTTTGTTGCGAAATATGGACAAAACCAGAAAACTCAAATATTTCAGATACTTTTTTTCGTTATTTTGTTGCGAAATATGGACAAACACAGAAAGCTCAAATATTTCAGATACTTTCATGTTTTTTTTCGTTATTTTGTTGCGAAATATGGGCAAAAAATGAAAACTAAATATTTAAATATATGGATATATGGATAAAGACAGAAAACTTAAATATTTCAGATACTTTTTGTTTTTTTTAATTTGATCCTAAATATGGACCAAAACAAAAAACTCAAATATTCCAGATAGTTTTTTGTTTTTTTTTCGTTGGTTTGTTGCGAAATATGGAAAAAACAGAAAACTCAAATATTTCAGGTACTCTTTCGTTGGTTTTTCGTTATTTTGTTGCGAAATATGGACAAAAACAGAAAACTCAAATATTTCAGATACTTTCTTGTTATTTTGTCTTTATTTTGTTGCGATATATGGACAAAAACAGAGAACTCAAATATTTCAGATTCTTTTTTTTTTTTTCAATATTTAGTTGCGAAATATGGACAAAAACAGAAAACTCAAATATTTCAGATTCTTTTTGTTTTTTTCGATATTTAGTTGCGAAATATGGACAAAAACAGAAAACTCAAATATTTCAGATACTTTTTTGTTTGGGATTTTCCTTATTTTGTTGAGAAATATGGACAAAAGTAGAAAACTCAAATATTTCAGATATTTTTTTCTGTTTTTTTCGTTATTTTGTTGCGAAATATGGACAAAAACAGAAAACTCAAATATTTCAGAGAATTTGTTGTTTTTTCCGTTATTTTGTTGCGAAATATGGACAAAACTAGAAAACTCAAATACTACAGATATTTTTTTTTCGTTATTTTGTTGCGAAATATGGGCAAAAAAGAAAACTAAAATATTTCAGATACTTTTTCGTTATTTTGTTGCTAAATATGGAGAAAAACATAAAACTCAAATATTTCAGATTCTTTTTGTTTTTTTCGATATTTAGTTGCGAAATGTGGACAAAAACAGAAAACTCAAATATTTCAGATACTTTCTTGTGATTTTTTCGTTATTTTGTTGCGAAATATGGACAAAAACAGAAAGCTAAAATATGTCAGATACTCTTTCGTTGTTTTTACGTTATTTTGTTGCGAAATATGGACAAAAACCAAAAACTCAAATATTTCAGAGAATTTGTAGTTTTTTCCGTTATTTTGTTGCGAAATATGGACAAAACAAGAAAACTCAAATATTTCAGATACTTTTTTTTCGTTATTTTGTTGCGAAATATGGACAAACACAGAAATCTCAAATATTTTAGTTACTTTTATGTTTTTTTTCGTTATTTTGTTGCGAAATATTGGCAAAAAATGAAAACTCATATGTTTCAGATACTTTTTTGTTTTTTTTTCGTTATATTATTGCGAAATATGGGCAAAAAAAACCTCAAATATATCAGATATTTTTTTGTTATTTTTTTCGTTATTTTGTTGGGAAATATGGACACACACAGAAAGCTAAAATATTTCAGAGAATTTGTTGTTTTTTCCGTTGTATTGTTGCGAAATATGGACAAAGCCAGAAAACTCAAATATTTCCGATACTTTTTTTTCGTTATTTTGTTGCGAAATATGCACAAAAAATGAAAACTAAAATATTTCAGATACTTTTTCGTTTTTTTTTCGTCATTTTGTTGCGAAATATGGAGAAAAACAGAAAACTCAAATATTTCAGATTCTTTTTGTTTTTTTAGTTGCGAAATATGGACAAAAGCAGAAAACTCATATATTTTAGATACTTTTTTGTTTGGGTTTTTCCTTATTTGTTTTGAGAAATATGAACAAAAACAGAAAACTCAAATTTTTCAGATAATTTTTGGTTTTTTTTGTTATTTTGTCGCGAAATATGGACAAAACCAGAAAGCTCAAATATTTCAGATACTTTTTGGTTTTTTTTCGTTATGTTGTTGAGAAATATGGACAAAAGCAGAAAACTCATATATTTTAGATACTTTTTTGTTTTTTTCGTTATATTATTGCGAAATATGGACAAAAAAAACTCAAATATTTCAGATATATTTTTGTTTTTTTTTCGTTATTTTGTTGCACCAAAACAGAAAACTCAAATATTTCAGATACTTTCTTGTTATTTTTTCGTTATTTTGTTGCGAAATATGTACAAAAACAGAAAATTCAAATATTTCAGATAGTTTTTTGTTTTTTTTTCGTTATTTTGTTGCGAAATGTGAACAAAAACAGAAAGCTCAAATATTTCAGATAATTTTTGGTTTTTTTTGTTATTTTGTCGCGAAATATGGACAAAACCAGAAAATTCAAATATTTCAGATACTTTTTGGTTTTTTTTCGTTATTTTGTTGAGAAATATGGACAAAAGCAGAAAACTCATATATTTCAGATACTTTTTTGTGTTTTTTGTTATATTATTGCGAAATATGGACAAAAAAAAAACTCAAATATTTCAGATACTTTTTTTTTCCTTATTTTGTTGGGAAATATGGACAGAAACAGAAAGCTAAAATATTTCAGATACTCTTTCGTTGTTTTTTCGTTATTTTGTTGCGAAATATGGACAAAAAGAGAGAGGTAAAATATTTCAGACACTTTTATGTTTTTTCCGTTTTTTTTGTTCCGAAATATGGGCAAAAGTAAAAAACTCAAATATTTCAGATATTTTTTTCTTTTTTTTTTCGTTATTTTGTTGGGAAATATGGACAAAAACAGAAAATTCAAATATTTCAGATTCTTTTTGTTTTTTCGATATTTAGTTGCGAAATATGGACAAAAACAGACAACTCAAATATTTCAGATAGTTTTTTGTTTTTTGTTTCGTTATTTGGTTGCGAAATGTTTACAAAAACAGAAAGCTGAAAAATTTCAGATACTTTTTTTTCGTAAAAATATGGACAAACACAGAAATCTCAAATATTTCAGTTACTTTTATGTGAAATATGGACAAACACAGAAATCTGAAATATTTCAGTTACTTTTATGTTTTTTTTCGTTATTTTGTTGCGAAATATTGGCAAAAAATGAAAACTTATATAATTCAGATACTTTTTGTTTTTTTTCGTTATATTATTGCGAAATATGGGCAAAAAAGACCTCAAATATTTCAGATATTTTTTTGTTTTTTTTTCATTATTTTGTTGGGAAATGTGGACACAAACAGAAAGCTAAAATATTTCAGAGAATTTGTTGTTTTTTCCGTTGTATTGTTGCGAAATATGGACAAAACCAGAAAACTCAAATATTTCCGATACTTTTTTTTCGTTATTTTGTTGCGAAATATGGACAAACACAGAAGGCTCAAATATTGCAGATACTTTATGTTTTTTTTCGTTATTTTGTTGCGAAATATGG
This sequence comes from Empis livida, assembly GCA_963932195.1. Taxonomy (NCBI): domain Eukaryota; kingdom Metazoa; phylum Arthropoda; class Insecta; order Diptera; family Empididae; genus Empis; species Empis livida. Next base: position 139,185 of record CAWVQG010000165.1, read on the forward strand.
GCAAAAAATGAAACTTAAAATATTTCAGATACTTTTTCGTTTTTTTTCGTTATTTTGTTGCGAAATATGGAGAAAAACAGAAAACTCAAATATTTCAGATTCTTTTTGTTTTTTTCGATATTTAATTGCGAAATATGGACAAAAACAGAAACCTCAAATATTTCAAATAGTTTCTTGTTATTTTTTCGTTATTTTGTTGAGAAATTTGGACAAAAACAGAAAACTCAAATATTTCAGAGAATTTGTTGTTTTTTCCGTTATTTTGTTGCGAAATATGGACAAAACTAGAAAACTCAAATATTACAGATTTTTTTTTCCCTTATTTTGTTGCGAAATATGAACAAAAAAAAACTAAAATATTTCAGATATTTTTTTGTTTCTTTTCGTTATTTTGTTGGGATATATGGATAAAAACAGAAAACTAAAATATTTCAGATACTTTTTGTTTTTTTATTTTGATTCTAAATATGGACCAGAACAAAAAACTCAAATATTCCATATAGTTTTTTGTTTTTTTTTTCGTTATTTTGTTGCGAAATGTTGACAAAAACAGAAAGCTCAAATATTTCAGATTCGTTTTGTTTTTTTCGATATTTAGTTGCCAAATATGGACAAAAACAGAAAACCCAAATATTTCAGATAGTTTTTTGTTTTTTTTCGTTATTTTGTTGCGAAATGTTGACAAAAACAGAAAGATCAAATATTTCAGATACTTTTTTTTTCGTTATTTTGTTGCGAAATATGGACAAACACAGAAAGCTCACATATTTCAGATACTTTTATGTTTTTTTTCGTTATTTTGTTGCGAAATATGGGCAAAAAATGAAAACTAAAATATTTCAGATACTTATTCGTTTTTTTTTCGTTATTTTGTTGCGAAATATGGCGAAAAACAGAAAATCCAAATATTTCAGATTCTTTTTGTTTTTTTCGATATTTAGTTGCGAAATATGGACAAAAACAGAAAACTCAAATATTTCAGATACTTTCTTGTTATTTTTTCGTTATTTTGTTGCGAAATATGTACAAAAACAGAAAATTCAAATATTTCAGATAGCTTTTTGTTTTTTTTCGTTATTTTGTTGCGAAATGTGAACAAAAACAGAGAGCTCAAATATTTCAGATAATTTTTGGTTTTTTTTGTTATTTTGTCGCGAAATATGGACAAAACCAGAAAATTCAAATATTTCAGATACTTTTTGGTTTTTTTTCGTTATTTTGTTGAGAAATATGGACAAAAGCAGAAAACTCATATATTTCAGATACTTTTTTGTGTTTTTCGTTATATTATTGCGAAATATGGACAAAAAAAAAACTCAAATATTTCAGATACTTTTTTTTTCCTTATTTTGTTGGGAAATATGGACAGGAACAGAAAGCTAAAATATTTCAGATACTCTTTCGTTGTTTTTTCGTTATTTTGTTGCGAAATATGGACAAAAACAGAAAACTCAAATATATCAGATACTTTCTTGTTATTTTGTCGTTATTTTGATGCGAAATATGGACAAAAAAGAAAACTAAAATATTTCAGATATTTTTTTGTTTTTTTTCGATATTTAGTTGCGAAATATGGACAAAAACAGAAAACTCAAATATTTCAGATAATTTTTTGTTTTTTTTCGCTATTTTGTTGCGAAATGTGAACAAAAACAGAAAGCTCAAATATTTCAGATAATTTTTTTTTTTTTTGTTATTTTGTCGCGAAATATGGACAAAACCGGAAAGTTCAAATATTTCAGATACTTTTTGTTTTTTTTCGGTATTTTGTTGAGAAATATGGACAAAAGCAGAAAACTCATATATTTCAGATATGGACAAAAGCAGAAAACTCATATTTTTCAGATACTTTTTCGTTTTTTTTTCGTATTTTTTTTGCGAAATTTGGACAAAAACAGAAAACTCTAATATTTCAGATACTTTTTTGTTATTTTTTCGCTATTTTGTTGCGAAATATGGACAAAAACAAAAACTCAAATATTTCAGAGAATTTGTTGTTTTTTTCCGTTGTTTTGTTGCGAAATATGGACAAAAACAAAAAACTCAAATATTTCAGAAAATTTGTTGTTTTTTTCCGTTGTTTTGTTGCGAAATATGGACAAATACAGAAAGCTCAAATATTTCAAAAACCTTTAAGTTTTTTTTCGTTATTTTGTTGCAAAATATGGGCAAAAAATGAAAACTAAAATATTTCAGATACTCTTTCGTTGTTTTTTCGTTATTTTGTTGGAAAATATGGACAAAAACAAAAAACTCAAATATTTTAGAGAATTTGTTGTTTTTTCCTGTTGTTTTGTTGCGAAATATGGACAAAACCAGAAAACTCAAATATTTCAGATACTTTTTTTCGTTATTTTGTTGCGAAATATGGACAAAAACAGAAAACTCAAATATTTCAGATTCTTTTTGTTTTTTTCGATATTTAGTTGCGAAATATGGACAAAAACAGAAAACTCAAATATTTCAGATACTTTTTTGTTTGGGATTTTCCTTATTTTGTTGAGAAATATGGACAAAAGTAGAAAACTCAAATATTTCAGATATTTTTTTCTTTTTTTTTCGTTATTTTGTTGCGAAATATGGACAAAAACAGAAAACTCAAATATTTCAGAGAATTTGTTGTTTTTTCCGTTATTTTGTTGCGAAATATGGACAAAACTAGAAAACTCAAATACTACAGATATTTTTTTTCGTTATTTTGTTGCGAAATATGGGCAAAAAAGAAAACTAAAATATTTCAGATACTTTTTCGTTTTTTTTTTCGTTATTTTGTTGCTAAATATGGAGAAAAACATAAAACTCAAATATTTCAGATTCTTTTTGTTTTTTTCGATATTTAGTTGCGAAATGTGGACAAAAACAGAAAACTCAAATATTTCAGATACTTTCTTGTGATTTTTTCGTTATTTTGTTGCGAAATATGGACAAAAACAGAAAGCTAAAATATGTCAGATACTCTTTCGTTGTTTTTACGTTATTTTGTTGCGAAATATGGACAAAAACCAAAAACTCAAATATTTCAGAGAATTTGTAGTTTTTTCCGTTATTTTGTTGCGAAATATGGACAAAACAAGAAAACTCAAATATTTCAGATACTTTTTTTTCGTTATTTTGTTGCGAAATATGGACAAACACAGAAATCTCAAATATTTTAGTTACTTTTATGTTTTTTTTCGTTATTTTGTTGCGAAATATTGGCAAAAAATGAAAACTCATATGTTTCAGATACTTTTTTGTTTTTTTTTCGTTATATTATTGCGAAATATGGGCAAAAAAAACCTCAAATATATCAGATATTTTTTTGTTATTTTTTTCGTTATTTTGTTGGGAAATATGGACACACACAGAAAGCTAAAATATTTCAAAGAATTTGTTGTTTTTTCCGTTGTATTGTTGCGAAATATGGACAAAGCCAGAAAACTCAAATATTTCCGATACTTTTTTTTCGTTATTTTGTTGCGAAATATGCACAAAAAATGAAAACTAAAATATTTCAGATACTTTTTCGTTTTTTCTTCGTCATTTTGTTGCGAAATATGGAGAAAAACAGAAAACTCAAATATTTCAGATTCTTTTTGTTTTTTTAGTTGCGAAATATGGACAAAAACAGAAAACTCAAATATTTCAGATACTTTTTTGTTTGGGTTTTTCCTTATTTGTTTTGAGAAATATGAACAAAAACAGAAAACTCAAATTTTTCAGATAATTTTTGGTTTTTTTTGTTATTTTGTCGCGAAATATGGACAAAACCAGAAAGCTCAAATATTTCAGATACTTTTTGGTTTTTTTTCGTTATGTTGTTGAGAAATATGGACAAAAGCAGAAAACTCATATATTTCAGATACTTTTTTGTTTTTTTCGTTATATTATTGCGAAATATGGACAAAAAAAACTCAAATATTTCAGATATATTTTTGTTTTTTTTTCGTTATTTTGTTGCACCAAAACAGAAAACTCAAATATTTCAGATACTTTCTTGTTATTTTTTCGTTATTTTGTTGCGAAATATGTACAAAAACAGAAAATTCAAATATTTCAGATAGTTTTTTGTTTTTTTTTCGTTATTTTGTTGCGAAATGTGAACAAAAACAGAAAGCTCAAATATTTAAGATAATTTTTGGTTTTTTTTGTTATTTTGTCGCGAAATATGGACAAAACCAGAAAATTCAAATATTTCAGATACTTTTTGGTTTTTTTTCGTTATTTTGTTGAGAAATATGGACAAAAGCAGAAAACTCATATATTTCAGATACTTTTTTGTGTTTTTTGTTATATTATTGCGAAATATGGACAAAAAAAAAACTCAAATATTTCAGATACTTTTTTTTTCCTTATTTTGTTGGGAAATATGGACAGAAACAGAAAGCTAAAATATTTCAGATACTCTTTCGTTGTTTTTTCGTTATTTTGTTGCGAAATATGGACAAAAAGAGAGAGGTAAAATATTTCAGACACTTTTATGTTTTTTCCGTTTTTTTTGTTCCGAAATATGGGCAAAAGTAAAAAACTCAAATATTTCAGATATTTTTTTCTTTTTTTTTCGTTATTTTGTTGGGAAATATGGACAAAAACAGAAAATTCAAATATTTCAGATTCTTTTTGTTTTTTCGATATTTAGTTGCGAAATATGGACAAAAACAGACAACTCAAATATTTCAGATAGTTTTTTGTTTTTTGTTTCGTTATTTGGTTGCGAAATGTTTACAAAAACAGAAAGCTGAAAAATTTCAGATACTTTTTTTTCGTAAAAATATGGACAAACACAGAAATCTCAAATATTTCAGTTACTTTTATGTGAAATATGGACAAACACAGAAATCTCAAATATTTCAGTTACTTTTATGTTTTTTTTCGTTATTTTGTTGCGAAATATTGGCAAAAAATGAAAACTTATATAATTCAGATACTTTTTGTTTTTTTTCGTTATATTATTGCGAAATATGGGCAAAAAAGACCTCAAATATTTCAGATATTTTTTTGTTTTTTTTTCATTATTTTGTTGGGAAATGTGGACACAAACAGAAAGCTAAAATATTTCAGAGAATTTGTTGTTTTTTCCGTTGTATTGTTGCGAAATATGGACAAAACCAGAAAACTCAAATATTTCCGATACTTTTTTTTCGTTATTTTGTTGCGAAATATGGACAAACACAGAAGGCTCAAATATTGCAGATACTTTATGTTTTTTTTCGTTATTTTGTTGCGAAATATGGGCAAAAAATGAAACTTAAAATATTTCAGATACTTTTTCGTTTTTTTTCGTTATTTTGTTGCGAAATATGGAGAAAAACAGAAAACTCAAATATTTCAGATTCTTTTTGTTTTTTTCGATATTTAATTGCGAAATATGGACAAAAACAGAAACCTCAAATATTTCAAATAGTTTCTTGTTATTTTTTCGTTATTTTGTTGAGAAATTTGGACAAAAACAGAAAACTCAAATATTTCAGAGAATTTGTTGTTTTTTCCGTTATTTTGTTGCGAAATATGGACAAAACTAGAAAACTCAAATATTACAGATTTTTTTTTCCCTTATTTTGTTGCGAAATATGAACAAAAAAAAACTAAAATATTTCAGATATTTTTTTGTTTCTTTTCGTTATTTTGTTGGGATATATGGATAAAAACAGAAAACTAAAATATTTCAGATACTTTTTGTTTTTTTATTTTGATTCTAAATATGGACCAGAACAAAAAACTCAAATATTCCATATAGTTTTTTGTTTTTTTTTTCGTTATTTTGTTGCGAAATGTTGACAAAAACAGAAAGCTCAAATATTTCAGATTCGTTTTGTTTTTTTCGATATTTAGTTGCCAAATATGGACAAAAACAGAAAACCCAAATATTTCAGATAGTTTTTTGTTTTTTTTCGTTATTTTGTTGGGAAATATTGACAAAAACAGAAAGATCAAATATTTCAGATAATTTTTTTTTCGTTATTTTGTTGCGAAATATGGACAAAACACAGAAAGCTCACATATTTCAGATACTTTTATGTTTTTTTTCGTTATTTTGTTGCGAAATATGGGCAAAAAATGAAAACTAAAATATTTCAGATACTTATTCGTTTTTTTTTCGTTATTTTGTTGCGAAATATGGCGAAAAACAGAAAATCCAAATATTTCAGATTCTTTTTGTTTTTTTTCGATATTTAGTTGCGAAATATGGACAAAAACAGAAAACTCAAATATTTCAGATACTTTCTTGTTATTTTTTCGTTATTTTGTTGCGAAATATGTACAAAAACAGAAAATTCAAATATTTCAGATAGCTTTTTGTTTTTTTTCGTTATTTTGTTGCGAAATGTGAACAAAAACAGAGAGCTCAAATATTTCAGATAATTTTTGGTTTTTTTTGTTATTTTGTCGCGAAATATGGACAAAACCAGAAAATTCAAATATTTCAGATACTTTTTGGTTTTTTTTCGTTATTTTGTTGAGAAATATGGACAAAAGCAGAAAACTCATATATTTCAGATACTTTTTTGTGTTTTTCGTTATATTATTGCGAAATATGGACAAAAAAAAAAACTCAAATATTTCAGATACTTTTTTTTCCTTATTTTGTTGGGAAATATGGACAGAAACAGAAAGCTAAAATATTTCAGATACTCTTTCGTTGTTTTTTCGTTATTTTGTTGCGAAATATGGACAAAAACAGAAAACTCAAATATATCAGATACTTTCTTGTTATTTTGTCGTTATTTTGATGCGAAATATGGACAAAAAAGAAAACTAAAATATTTCAGATATTTTTTTGTTTTTTTTCGATATTTAGTTGCGAAATATGGACAAAAACAGAAAACTCAAATATTTCAGATAATTTTTTGTTTTTTTTCGCTATTTTGTTGCGAAATGTGAACAAAAACAGAAAGCTCAAATATTTCAGATAATTTTTTTTTTTTTTGTTATTTTGTCGCGAAATATGGACAAAACCGGAAAGTTCAAATATTTCAGATACTTTTTGTTTTTTTTCGGTATTTTGTTGAGAAATATGGACAAAAGCAGAAAACTCATATATTTCAGATATGGACAAAAGCAGAAAACTCATATTTTTCAGATACTTTTTCGTTTTTTTTTCGTTTTTTTGTTGCGAAATTTGGACAAAAACAGAAAACTCTAATATTTCAGATACTTTTTTGTTATTTTTTCGCTATTTTGTTGCGAAATATGGACAAAAACAAAAACTCAAATATTTCAGAGAATTTGTTGTTTTTTTCCGTTGTTTTGTTGCGAAATATGGACAAAAACAAAAAACTCAAATATTTCAGAGAATTTGTTGTTTTTTTCCGTTGTTTTGTTGCGAAATATGGACAAATACAGAAAGCTCAAATATTTCAAAAACCTTTAAGTTTTTTTTCGTTATTTTGTTGCAAAATATGGGCAAAAAATGAAAACTAAAATATTTCAGATACTCTTTCGTTGTTTTTTCGTTATTTTGTTGGAAAATATGGGACAAAAACAAAAAACTCAAATATTTTAGAGAATTTGTTGTTTTTTCCTGTTGTTTTGTTGCGAAATATGGACAAAACCAGAAAACTCAAATATTTCAGATACTTTTTTTCGTTATTTTGTTGCGAAATATGGACAAACACAGAAAGCTCAAATATTTCAGATACTTTCATGTTTTTTTTCCTTATTTTGTTGCGAAATATGGGCAAAAAATGAAAACTAAATATTTAAATATATGGATATATGGATAAAGACCGAAAACTTAAATATTTCAGATACTTTTTGTTTTTTAATTTGATCCTAAATATGGACCAAAACAAAAAACTCAAATATTCCAGATAGTTTTTTGTTTTTTTTTTCGTTGGTTTGTTGCGAAATATGGAAAAAACAGAAAACTCAAATATTTCAGATACTTTCTTGTTATTTTTTTTCGTTATTTTGTTGTGAAATATTGACAAAAATTGAAAGCTAAAATATTTCAGACTCTCTTTCGTTGTTTTTTCGTTATTTTGTTGCGAAATATGGACAAAAGAAGAAAACTCAAATATTTCAGATACCTTTTTGTTTTTTTTTTCATTATTTTGTTGTGAAATATTGACAAAAATAGAAAGCTAAAATATTTCAGGTACTCTTTCGTTGGTTTTTCGTTATTTTGTTGCGAAATATGGACAAAAACAGAAAACTCAAATATTTCAGATACTTTCTTGTTATTTTGTCTTTATTTTGTTGCGAAATATGGACAAAAACAGAAAACTCAAATATTTCAGATTCTTTTTGTTTTTTTCGATATTTAGTTGCGAAATATGGACAAAAACAGAAAACTTAAATATTTCAGATTCTTTTTGTTTTTTTCGATATTTAGTTGCGAAATATGGACAAAAACAGAAAACTCAAATATTTCAGATACTTTTTTGTTTGGGTTTTTCCTTATTTTGTTGAGAAATATGGACAAAAGTAGAAAACTCAAATATTTCAGATATTTTTTTTTTTTTTTTTTTCGTTATTTTGTTGCGAAATATGGACAAAAACAGAAAACTCAAATATTTCAGAGAATTTGTTGTTTTTTCCGTTATTTTGTTGCGAAATATGGACAAAACTAGAAAACTCAAATACTACAGATATTTTTTTTTCGTTATTTTGTTGCGAAATATGGGCAAAAAAGAAAACTAAAATATTTCAGATATTTTTTTGTTGCTTTTCGTTATTTTGTTGGGATATATGGATAAAGACAGAAAACTTAAATATTTCAGATACTTTTTGTTTTTTTAATTTGATCCTAAATATGGACCAAAACAAAAAACTCAAATATTCCAGATAGTTTTTTGTTTTTTTTTCGTTGGTTTGTTGCGAAATATGGAAAAAAACAGAAAACTTAAATATTTCAGATACTTTTTGTTTTTTTAATTTGATCCTAAATGTGGACCAAAACAAAAACCTGAAATATTCCAGATAGTTTTTTGTTTTTTTTTCGTTGGTTTGTTGCGAAATATGGAAAAAACAGAAAACTCAAATATTTCAGATACTATCTTGTTATTTTGTCGTTATTTTGTTGCGAAATATGGACAAAAAAAGAAAGCTAAAATATTTCAGATACTCTTTCGTTGTTTTTTCGTTATTTTGTTGCGAAATATGGATAAAAACAAAAAACTCAAATATTTCAGAGAATTTGTTGTTTTTTTCCGTTGTTTTGTTGCGAAATAAGGACAAAACCAGAAAACTCAAATATTTCAGATACTTTTTTTCGTTATTTTGTTGCGAAATATGGCGAAAAACAGAAAATTCAAATATTTCAGATTCTTTTTGTTTTTTCGATATTTAGTTGCGAAATATGGACAAAAACAGAAAACTCAAATATTTCAGATAGTTTTTAGTTTTTTTTTTGCGTTATTTTGTTGCGAAATGTTGACAAAAACAGAAAGCTCAAATATTTCAGATACTTTTTTTTTCGTTATTTTGTAGCGAAATATGGATAAAAACGGAATGCTCAAATATTTCATATACTTTTATGTTTTTTTTCGTTATTTTGTTGCGAAATATGGGCAAAAAATGAAAACTAAAATATTTCAGATACTTTATTCTTTGGTTTTTTCCTTACCTTGTTGAGAAATATGGACAAAAACAGAAAACTCAAATATTTCAGAGAATTTGTTGTTTTTTCCGTTATTTTGTTGCGAAATATGGACAAAACTAGAAAACTCAAATATTGCAGATATTTTTTTTTCGTTATTTTGTTGCGAAATATGGGCAAAAAAGAAAACTAAAATATTTCAGATATTTTTTTGTTGCTTTTCGTTATTTTGTTGGGATATATGGATAAAGACAGAAAACTTAAATATTTCAGATACTTTTTGTTTTTTTAATTTGAACCTAAATATGGACCAAAACAAAAAACTCAAATATTCCAGATAGTTTTTTGTTTTTTTTTCGTTGGTTTGTTGCGAAATATGGAAAAAAAACAGAAAACTCAAATATTTCAGATACTTTCTTGTTATTTTTTTTCGTTATTTTGTTGTGAAATATTGACAAAAATTGAAAGCTAAAATATTTCAGACTCTCTTTCGTTGTTTTTTCGTTATTTTGTTGCGAAATATGGACAAAAACAGAAAACTCAAATATTTCAGATACTTTTTTGTTTTTTTTTTTTGTTATTTTGTTGTGAAATATTGACAAAAATAGAAAGCTAAAATATTTCAGATACTCTTTCGTTGGTTTTTCGTTATTTTGTTGCGAAATATGGACAAAAACAGAAAACTCAAATATTTCAGATACTTTCTTGTTATTTTGTCTTTATTTTGTTGCGAAATATGGAAAAAAAACAAAAAATTCAAATATTTCAGATTCTTTTTGTTCTTTTCGATATTTAGTTGCGAAATATGGACAAAAACAGAAAACTCGAATATTTCAGATAGTTTTTTGTTTTTTTTTCGTTGGTTTGTTGCGAAATATTGACAAAAACAGAAAACTCAAATATTTCAGATTTTTTTTGTTTTTTTTCGATATTTAGTTGCGAAATATGGACAAAAACAGAAAACTCAAATATTTCAGATAGTTTCTTGTTACTTTTTCGTTATTTTGTTGCGAAATATGGACAAAATTAGAAAACTCAAATATTTCAAATATTTCTTGGTTTTTTTTGTTATTTTGTTGCGAAATATGGAGAAAAACAGAAAATTCAAATATTTCAACATTCTTTTTGTTTTTTTCGATATTTAGTTGCGAAATATGGACAAAAACAGAAATCTCAAATATTTCAGATAGTTTTTTTTTTTTCGTTATTTTGTTGCGAAATGTGGACAAAAACAGAAAGCTCAAATATTTCACATACTTTTTTTTTTCGTTATTTTGTTGCGAAATATGGACAAAC
>CAWVQG010000166.1:0-58484 GCA_963932195.1 Empis livida
ATTTTTTTTCTCTTTTTTCCCGTTATTTGGGTGCAAAATAAGGACAAAAACAGAAAACCAAAATAATTCAGATAACTTGTTTTTTCTTTTTTCCTGTTATTTGGGTGCAAAATAAGGACAAAAACAGAAAACCAAAATATTTCAGATAACTTTTTTTTTCTTTTTTCCCGTTATTTGGGTGCAAAATAAGGACAAAAACAGAAAACCAAAATATTTCAAATAACTTTTTTTCCTTTTTTCCCGTTATTTGGGTGCAAAATAAGGACAAAAAGAGAAAACCAAAATATTTCAAATAACTTTTTTTTTATTTTTTCCCGTTATTTGGGTGCAAAATAAGGACAAAACAGAAAACCAAAATATATGAAATAACTTTTTTTTTCTTTTTTCCCGTTATTTGGGTGCAAAATAAGGACAAAAACAGAAAACCAAAATATTTCAAATAACTTTTTTTTTATTTTTTCCCGTTATTTGGTACAAAATAAGGACAAAAACAGAAAACCAAAATATTTCAAATAACTTTTTTTTTTGTTTTTTCCTGTTATTTGGGTGCAAAATAAGGACAAAAACAGAAAACCAAAATATTTCAAATAATTTTTTTTTTATTTTTTCCCATTATTTGGGTGCAAAATAAGGACAGCAACAGAAAACCAAAATATTTCAGATAATTTTTTTTCTCTTTTTTCCCGTTATTTGGGTGCAAAATAAGGACAAAAACAGAAAACCAAAATAATTCAGATAACTTTTTTTTTCTTTTTTCCTGTTATTTGGGTGCAAAATAAGGACAAAAACAGAAAACCAAAATATTTCAGATAACTTCTTTTTTCTTTTTTCCCGTTATTTGGGTGCAAAATAAGGACAAAAACAGAAAACCAAAATATTTCAAATAACTTTTTTTCCTTTTTTCCCGTTATTTGGGTGCAAAATAAGAACAAAAAGAGAAAACCAAAATATTTCAAATAACTTTTTTTTTATATTTTCCCGTTATTTGGGTGCAAAATAAGGACAAAACAGAAAACCAAAATATATGAAATAACTTTTTTTTTCTTTTTTCCCGTTATTTGGGTGCAAAATAAGGACAAAAAGAGAAAACCAAAATATTTCAAATAACTTTTTTTTTATTTTTTCCCGTTATTTGGGTGCAAAATAAGGACAAAAACAGAAAACCAAAATATTTGAAATAAAAATATTGACAAAAACAGAAAACCAAAATATATCAACTAACTTTTTTTTCTTTTTTCCCGTTATTTGGGTGCAAAATAAGGACAAAAACAGAAAACCAAAATATTTCAAATAACTTTTTTTTTCTTTTTTCCCGTTATTTGGGTGCAAAATAAGGACAAAAACAGAAAACCAAAATAATTCAGATAACTTTTTTTTTCTTTTTTCCCGTTATTTGGGTGCAAAATAAGGACAAAAACAGAAAACCAAAATATTTCAAATAAATTTTTTTTTCTTTTTACCCGTTATTTGGGTGCAAAATAAGGACAAAAAGAGAAAACCAAAATATTTCAAATAACTTTTTTTTTATTTTTTCCCGTTATTTGGGTGCAAAATAAGGACAAAAACAGAAAACCAAAATATTTCAAATAACCTTTTTTTTTCTTTTTTCCCGTTATTTGGGTGCAAAATAAGGACAAAAACAGAAAACCAAAATATTTCAGATAACTTTTTTTTATTTTTGCCCGTTATTTGGGTGCAAAATAAGGACAAAAAGAGAAAACCAAAATATTTCAAATAACTTTTTTTTTCTTTTTTCCCGTTATTTGGGTGCAAAATAAGGACAAAAACAGAAAACCAAAATATTTCAAATAACTTTTTTTTTCTTTTTTCCCGTTATTTGGGTGCAAAAAAAAGACAAAAACAGAAAACCAAAATATTTCAAATAACTTTTTTTTTCTTTTTTCCTGTTATTTGGGTGCAAAATAAGGACAAAAACAAAAAACCAAAATATTGCAAATAACTTTTTTTTTATTTTTTCCCGTTATTTGGGTGCAAAATAAGGACAAAAACAGAAAACCAAAATATTTGAAATAAAAATATTGACAAAAACAGAAAACCAAAATATTTCAAATAACTTTTTTTTTATTTTTTCCCGTTATTTGGGTGCAAAATAAGGACAAAAACAGAAAACCAAAATATTTCAAATAACTTTTTTTTTATTTTTTCTCGTTATTTGGGTGCAAAATAAGGACAAAAACAGAAAACCAAAATATTTGGAATAAAAATATTGACAAAAACAGAAAACCAAAATATTTCAAATAACTTTTTTTTTATTTTTTCTCGTTATTTGGGTGCAAAATAAGGACAAAAAGAGAAAACCAAAATATTTCAAATAACTTTTTTTTTATTTTTTCCCGTTATTTGGGTGCAAAATAAGGACAAAAACAGAAAACCAAAATATTTCAAATAACTTTTTTTTTTGTTTTTTCCTGTTATTTGGGTGCAAAATAAGGACAAAAACAGAAAACCAAAATATTTGAAATAACTTTTTTTTTCTTTTTTCCCGTTATTTGGGTGCAAAATAAGGACAAAAAGAGAAAACAAAAAAAAATATCTCAAATAACTTTTTTTTTATTTTTTCCCGTTATTTGGGTGCAAAATAAGGACAAAAACAAAAAACCGAAATATTTGAAATAAAAATATTGACAAAAACAGAAAACCAAAATATTTCAAATAACTTTTTTTTTTATTTTTTGCCGTTATTTGGGTGCAAAATAAGGACAAAAACAGAAAACCAAAATATTTCAGATAACTTTTTTTTATTTTTGCCCGTTATGTGGGTGCAAAATAAGGACAAAAACAGAAAACCAAAATATATCTAATAACTTTTTTTTCCTTTTTTCTGTTATTTGGGTGCAAAATAAGGACAAAACAAAAAACCAAAATATTTCAAATAACTTTTTTTTTATTTTTTCCCGTTATTTGGTCGCAAAATAAAGACAAAAACTGAAAACCAAAATATTTCAAATAACTTTTTTTTTATTTTTCCCCGTTATTTGGGTGCAAAATAAGGACAAAAACAAAAAACCAAAATATTTCAAATAACTTTTTTTTTATTTTTTCCCGTTATTTGGGTGCAAAATAAGGACAAAAACAGAAAACCAAAATATTTCAGATAACTTTTTTTTTCTTTTTTCCCGTTATTTGGGTGCAAAATAAGGACAAAAACAGAAAACCAAAATAATTCAGATATTTTTTTTTTCCTGTTATTTGGGTGCAAAATAAGGACAAAAACAGAAAACAAAAATATTTCAAATAACTTTTTTTTTATTTTTTCCCGTTATTTGGGTGCAAAATAAGGACAAAAACAGAAAACCAAAATATTTCAAATAATTTCTTTTTTCTCCCGTTATTTGGGTGCAAAATAAGGACAAAAACAGAAAACCAAAATATTTCAGATAACTTTTTTTTTATTTTTTCCCGTTATTTGGGTGCAAAATAAGGACAAAAACAGAAAACCAAAATATTTCAGATAACTTTTTTTTTATTTTTTCCCGTTATTTGGGTGCAAAATAAGGACAAAAACAGAAAACAAAAATATTTCAGATAACTTTTTTTTATTTTTTCCCGTTATTTGGGTGTAAAATAAGGACAAAAACAGAAAACCAAAATATTTCAAATAATTTCTTTTTTCTCCCGTTATTTGGGTGCAAAATAAGGACAAAAACAGAAAACCAAAATATTTCAAATAACTTTTTTTTTATTTTTTCCCGTTATTTGGGTGCAAAATAAGGACAAAAACCGAAAACCAAAATATTTCAGATAACTTTTTTTTTCCCTTGTTATTTGGGTGCAAAATAAGGACAAAAACAGAAAACCAAAATATTTCAAATAACTTTTTTTTTTGTTTTTTCCTGTTATTTGGGTGCAAAATAAGGACAAAAACAGAAAACCAAAATATTTGAAATAACTTTTTTTTTGGGTGCAAGTGCAAAATAAGGACAAAAAGAGAAAACCAAAATATTTCAAATAACTTTTTTTTTATTTTTTCCCGTTATTTGGGTGCAAAATAAGGACAAAAACAGAAAACCAAAATATTTGAAATAAAAATATTGACAAAAACAGAAAACCAAAATATTTCAAATAACTTTTTTTTTATTTTTTCCCGTTATTTGGGTGCAAAATAAGGACAAAAACAGAAAACCAAAATATTTCAGATAACTTTTTTTTTATTTTTTCCCGTTATTTGGGTGCAAAATAAGGACAAAAACAGAAAACCAGAATATTTCAGATAACTTTTTTTTTCTTTTTTCCCGTTATTTGGGTGCAAAATAAAGACAAAACAAAAAACCAAAATATTTCAAATAATTTTTTTTTATTTTTTCCCGTTATTTGGGTGCAAAATAAGGACAAAAACAGAAAACCAAAATATTTCAGATAACTTTTTTTTTCTTTTTTCCCGTTATTTGGGTGCAAAATAAAGACAAAAACTGAAAACCAAAATATTTCAAATACCTTTTTTTTTATTTTTCCCCGTTATTTGGGTGCAAAATATGGACAAAAACAGAAAACCAAAATATTTCAGATAACTTTTTTTTTCTTTTTTCCCGTTATTTGGGTGCAAAATAAGGACAAAAACAGAAAACCAAAATATTTCAAATAAATTTTTTTTTATGTTTTCCCGTTATTTGGGTGCAAAATAAGGACAAAAACAGAAAACCAAAATATATCTAATAACTTTTTTTTTCTTCTTTCCTGTTATTTGGGTGCAAAATAAGGACAAAAACAAAAAACCAAAATATTTCAAATAACTTTTTTTTATTTTTTCCCGTTATTTGGGTGCAAAATAAGGACAAAAACAGAAAACTAAAATATTTGAAATAAAAATATTGACAAAAACAGAAAACCAAAATATTTCAAATAACTTTTTTTTTATTTTTTCCCGTTATTTGGGTGCAAAATAAGGACAAAAACAGAAAACCAAAATATTTCAAATAACTTTATTTTTATTTTTTCTCGTTATTTGGGTGCAAAATAAGGACAAAAACGGAAAACCAAAATATTTTAAATAAAAATATTGACAAAAACAGAAAACCAAAAATATTTCAAATAACTTTTTTTTTATTTTTTCCCGTTATTTGGGTGCAAAATAAGGACAAGAACAGAAAACCAAAATATTTCAAATAACTTTTTTTTTATTTTTTCTCGTTATTTGGGTGCAAAATAAGGACAAAAAGAGAAAACCAAAATATTTCAAATAACTTTTTTTTTATTTTTTCCCGTTATTTGGGTGCAAAATAAGGACAAAAACAGAAAACCAAAATATTTCAAATAACTTTTTTTTTTGTTTTTTCCTGTTATTTGGGTGCAAAATAAGGAGAAAAACAGAAAACCAAAATATTTGAAATAACTTTTTTTTTCTTTTTTCCCGTTATTTGGGTGCAAAATAAGGACAAAAAGAGAAAACCAAAATATTTCAAATAACTTTTTTTTTATTTTTTCCCGTTATTTGGTTGCAAAATAAGGACAAAACAGAAAACCAAAATATTTCAATTAACTTTTTTTTTTGTTTTTTCCTGTTATTTGGGTGCAAAATAAGGACAAAAACAGAAAACCAAAATATTTGAAATAACTTTTTTTTTTCTTTTTTCCCGTTATTTGGGTGCAAAATAAGGACAAAAAGAGAAAACCAAAATATTTCAAATAACTTTTTTTTTATTTTTTCCCGTTATTTGGGTGCCAAATAAGGACAAAAACAGAAAACCAAAATATTTGAAATAAAAATATTGACAAAAACAGAAAACCAAAATATTTCAAATAACTTTTTTTTTATTTTTTCCCGTTATTTGGGTGCAAAATAAGGACAAAAACAGAAAACCAAAATATTTCAGATAACTTTTTTTTATTTTTGCCCGTTATGTGGGTGCAAAATAAGGACCAAAACAGAAAACCAAAATATTTCAGATAACTTTTTTTTTCTTTTTTCCCGTTATTTCGGTGCAAAATAAAGACAAAAACTGAAAACCAAAATATTTCAAATAACTTTTTTTTTATTATTCCCCGTTATTTGGGTGCAAAATAAGGACAAAAACAAAAAACCAAAATATTTCAAATAACTTTTTTTTTATTTTTTCCCGTTATTTGGGTGCAAAATAAGGACAAAAACAGAAAACCAAAATATTTCAGATAACTTTTTTTTTCTTGTTTCCCGTTATTTGGGTGCAAAATAAGGACAAAAACAGAAAACCAAAATAATTCAGATATTTTTTTTTTCCTGTTATTTGGGTGCAAAATAAGGACAAAAACAGAAAACCAAAATATTTGAAATAAAAATATTGACAAAAACAGAAAACCAAAATATTTCAAATAACTTTTTTTTTATTTTTTCCCGTTATTTGGGTGCAAAATAAGGACAAAAACAGAAAACCAAAATATTTCAGATAACTTTTTTTTTCCTTTTTCCCGTTATTTGGGTGCAAAATAAGGACAAAAATAGAAAACCAAAATATTTCAAATAATTTCTTTTTTCTCCCGTTATTTGGGTGCAAAATAAGGACAAAAACAGAAAACCAAAATATTTCAAATAACTTTTTTTTTATTTTTTCCCGTTATTTGGGTGCAAAATAAGGACAAAAACCGAAAACCAAAATATTTCAGATAACTTTTTTTTTTCCCCATTATTTGGGTGCAAAATAAGGACAAAAACAGAAAACCAAAATATTTCAAATAACTTTTTTTTTTCTTTTTTCCCGTTATTTGGGTGCAAATAAAGACAAAAACTGAAAACCAAAATATTTCAAATAACTTTTTTTTTCCTTTTTCCCGTTATTTGGGTGCAAAATAAGGACAAAAATAGAAAACCAAAATATTTCAAATAACTTTTTTTTTATTTTTTCCCGTTATTTGGGTGCAAAATAAGGACAAAAACAGAAAACCAAAATATTTCAAATAACTTTTTTTTTTGTTTTTTCCTGTTATTTGGGTGCAAAATAAGGACAAAAACAGAAAACCAAAATATTTGAAATAACTTTTTTTTTCTTTTTTCCCGTTATTTGGGTGCAAAATAAGGACAAAAAGAGAAAACCAAAATATTTCAAATAACTTTTTTTTTTATTTTTTCCCGTTATTTGGGTGCAAAATAAGGACAATAACAAAAAACCGAAATATTTGAAATAAAAATATTGACAAAAACAGAAAACCAAAATATTTCAAATAACTTTTTTTTTTATTTTTTCCCGTTATTTGGGTGCAAAATAAGGACAAAAACAGAAAACCAAAATATTTCAGATAACTTTTTTTTATTTTTGCCCGTTATGTGGGTGCAAAATAAGGACAAAAACAGAAAACCAAAATATATCTAATAACTTTTTTTTCCTTTTTTCTGTTATTTGGGTGCAAAATAAGGACAAAAACAGAAAACCAAAATATTTCAAATAACTTTTTTTTTTGTTTTTTCCTGTTATTTGGGTGCAAAATAAGGACAAAAACAGAAAACCAAAATATTTGAAATAACTTTTTTTTTCTTTTTTCCCGTTATTTGGGTGCAAAATAAGGACAAAAAGAGAAAACCAAAATATTTCATATAACTTTTTTTTTATTTTTTCCCGTTATTTGGGTGCAAAATAAGGACAAAAACAAAAAACCGAAATATTTGAAATAAAAATATTGACAAAAACTGAAAACCAAAATATTTCAAATAACTTTTTTTTTATTTTTTCTCGTTATTTGGGTGCAAAATAAGGGACAAAAACAGAAAACCAAAATATTTGGAATAAAAATATTGACAAAAACAGAAAACCCAAAATATTTCAAATAACTTTTTTTTTATTTTTTCTCGTTATTTGGGTGCAAAATAAGGACAAAAAGAGAAAACCAAAATATTTCAAATAACTTTTTTTTTATTTTTTCCCGTTATTTGGGTGCAAAATAAGGACAAAAACAGAAAACCAAAATATTTCAAATAACTTTTTTTTTTGTTTTTTCCTGTTATTTGGGTGCAAAATAAGGACAAAAACAGAAAACCAAAATATTTGAAATAACTTTTTTTTTCTTTTTTCCCGTTATTTGGGTGCAAAATAAGGACAAAAAGAGAAAACCAAAATATTTCAAATAACTTTTTTTTTATTTTTTCCCGTTATTTGGGTGCAAAATAAGGACAAAAACAAAAAACCGAAATATTTGAAATAAAAATATTGACAAAAACAGAAAACCAAAATATTTCAAATAACTTTTTTTTTTATTTTTTCCCGTTATTTGGGTGCAAAATAAGGACAAAAACAGAAAACCAAAATATTTCAGATAACTTTTTTTTATTTTTGCCCGTTATGTGGGTGCAAAATAAGGACAAAAACAGAAAACCAAAATATATCTAATAACTTTTTTTTCCTTTTTTCTGTTATTTGGGTGCAAAATAAGGACAAAACAAAAAACCAAAATATTTCAAATAACTTTTTTTTTATTTTTTCCCGTTATTTGGTCGCATAAAGACAAAAACTGAAAACCAAAATATTTCAAATAACTTTTTTTTTATTTTTCCCCGTTATTTGGGTGCAAAATAAGGACAAAAACAAAAAACCAAAATATTTCAAATAACTTTTTTTTTATTTTTTCCCGTTATTTGGGTGCAAAATAAGGACAAAAACAGAAAACCAAAATATTTCAGATAACTTTTTTTTTCTTTTTTCCCGTTATTTGGGTGCAAAATAAGGACAAAAACAGAAAACCAAAATAATTCAGATATTTTTTTTTCCTGTTATTTGGGTGCAAAATAAGGACAAAAACAGAAAACAAAAATATTTCAAATAACTTTTTTTTTATTTTTTCCCGTTATTTGGGTGCAAAATAAGGACAAAAACAGAAAACCAAAATATTTCAAATAATTTCTTTTTTCTCCCGTTATTTGGGTGCAAAATAAGGACAAAAACAGAAAACCAAAATATTTCAGATAACTTTTTTTTTATTTTTTCCCGTTATTTGGGTGCAAAATAAGGACAAAAAACAGAAAACCAAAATATTTCAGATAACTTTTTTTTTATTTTTTCCCGTTATTTGGGTGCAAAATAAGGACAAAAACAGAAAACAAAAATATTTCAGATAACTTTTTTTCTTTTTTTCCCGTTATTTGGGTGTAAAATAAAGACAAAAACAGAAAACCAAAATATTTCAAATAATTTCTTTTTTCTCCCGTTATTTGGGTGCAAAATAAGGACAAAAACAGAAAACCAAAATATTTCAAATAACTTTTTTTTTTATTTTTTCCCGTTATTTGGGTGCAAAATAAGGACAAAAACCGAAAACCAAAATATTTCAGATAACTTTTTTTTTCCCTTGTTATTTGGGTGCAAAATAAGGACAAAAACAGAAAACCAAAATATTTCAAATAACTTTTTTTTTTGTTTTTTCCTGTTATTTGGGTGCAAAATAAGGACAAAAACAGAAAACCAAAATATTTGAAATAACTTTTTTTTTTCTTTTTTCCCATTATTTGGGTGCAAAATAAGGACAAAAAGAGAAAACCAAAATATTTCAAATAACTTCTTTTTTATTTTTTCCCGTTATTTGGGTGCAAAATAAGGACAAAAACAGAAAACCAAAATATTTGAAATAAAAATATTGACAAAAACAGAAAACCAAAATATTTCAAATAACTTTTTTTTTATTTTTTCCCGTTATTTGGGTGCAAAATAAGGACAAAAACAGAAAACCAAAATATTTCAGATAACTTTTTTTTTATTTTTTCCCGTTATTTGGGTGCAAAATAAGGACAAAAACAGAAAACCAGAATATTTCAGATAACTTTTTTTTTCTTTTTTCCCGTTATTTGGGTGCAAAATAAAGACAAAACAAAAAACCAAAATATTTCAAATAATTTTTTTTTATTTTTTCCCGTTATTTGGGTGCAAAATAAGGACAAAAACAGAAAACCAAAATATTTCAGATAACTTTTTTTTTTTTTTTCCCCGTTATTTGGGTGCAAAATAAAGACAAAAACTGAAAACCAAAATATTTCAAATAACTTTTTTTTTATTTTTCCCCGTTATTTGGGTGCAAAATATGGACAAAAACAGAAAACCAAAATATTTCAGATAACTTTTTTTTTCTTTTTTCCCGTTATTTGGGTGCAAAATAAGGACAAAAACAGAAAACCAAAATATTTCAAATAAATTTTTTTTTATGTTTTCCCGTTATTTGGGTGCAAAATAAGGACAAAAACAGAAAACCAAAATATATCTAATAACTTTTTTTTTCTTCTTTCCTGTTATTTGGGTGCAAAATAAGGACAAAAACAAAAAACCAAAATATTTCAAATAACTTTTTTTTATTTTTTCCCGTTATTTGGGTGCAAAATAAGGACAAAAACAGAAAACTAAAATATTTGAAATAAAAATATTGACAAAAACAGAAAACCAAAATATTTCAAATAACTTTTTTTTTATTTTTTCCCGTTATTTGGGTGCAAAATAAGGACAAAAACAGAAAACCAAAATATTTCAAATAACTTTATTTTTATTTTTTCTCGTTATTTGGGTGCAAAATAAGGACAAAAACGGAAAACCAAAATATTTTAAATAAAAATATTGACAAAAACAGAAAACCAAAATATTTCAAATAACTTTTTTTTTATTTTTTCCCGTTATTTGGGTGCAAAATAAGGACAAGAACAGAAAACCAAAATATTTCAAATAACTTTTTTTTTATTTTTTCTCGTTATTTGGGTGCAAAATAAGGACAAAAAGAGAAAACCAAAATATTTCAAATAACTTTTTTTTTATTTTTTCCCGTTATTTGGGTGCAAAATAAGGACAAAAACAGAAAACCAAAATATTTCAAATAACTTTTTTTTTTGTTTTTTCCTGTTATTTGGGTGCAAAATAAGGAGAAAAACAGAAAACCAAAATATTTGAAATAACTTTTTTTTTCTTTTTTCCCGTTATTTGGGTGCAAAATAAGGACAAAAAGAGAAAACCAAAATATTTCAAATAACTTTTTTTTTATTTTTTCCCGTTATTTGGTTGCAAAATAAGGACAAAACAGAAAACCAAAATATTTCAATTAACTTTTTTTTTTGTTTTTTCCTGTTATTTGGGTGCAAAATAAGGACAAAAACAGAAAACCAAAATATTTGAAATAACTTTTTTTTTCTTTTTTCCCGTTATTTGGGTGCAA
The DNA here is from genome assembly GCA_963932195.1 of Empis livida. Classification (NCBI taxonomy): domain Eukaryota; kingdom Metazoa; phylum Arthropoda; class Insecta; order Diptera; family Empididae; genus Empis; species Empis livida. The sequence goes on from CAWVQG010000166.1 coordinate 11,107, forward strand.
AATAAGGACAAAAAGAGAAAACCAAAATATTTCAAATAACTTTTTTTTTATTTTTTCCCGTTATTTGGGTGCCAAATAAGGACAAAAACAGAAAAGCAAAATATTTGAAATAAAAATATTGACAAAAACAGAAAACCAAAATATTTCAAATAACTTTTTTTTTATTTTTTCCCGTTATTTGGGTGCAAAATAAGGACAAAAACAGAAAACCAAAATATTTCAGATAACTTTTTTTTATTTTTGCCCGTTATGTGGGTGCAAAATAAGGAGCAAAACAGAAAACCAAAATATTTCAGATAACTTTTTTTTTCTTTTTTCCCGTTATTTCGGTGCAAAATAAAGACAAAAACTGAAAACCAAAATATTTCAAATAACTTTTTTTTTATTATTCCCCGTTATTTGGGTGCAAAATAAGGACAAAAACAAAAAACCAAAATATTTCAAATAACTTTTTTTTTATTTTTTCCCGTTATTTGGGTGCAAAATAAGGACAAAAACAGAAAACCAAAATATTTCAGATAACTTTTTTTTTCTTGTTTCCCGTTATTTGGGTGCAAAATAAGGACAAAAACAGAAAACCAAAATAATTCAGATATTTTTTTTTTCCTGTTATTTGGGTGCAAAATAAGGACAAAAACAGAAAACCAAAATATTTGAAATAAAAATATTGACAAAAACAGAAAACCAAAATATTTCAAATAACTTTTTTTTTATTTTTTCCCGTTATTTGGGTGCAAAATAAGGACAAAAACAGAAAACCAAAATATTTCAGATAACTTTTTTTTTCCTTTTTCCCGTTATTTGGGTGCAAAATAAGGACAAAAATAGAAAACCAAAATATTTCAAATAATTTCTTTTTTCTCCCGTTATTTGGGTGCAAAATAAGGACAAAAACAGAAAACCAAAATATTTCAAATAACTTTTTTTTTATTTTTTCCCGTTATTTGGGTGCAAAATAAGGACAAAAACCGAAAACCAAAATATTTCAGATAACTTTTTTTTTTCCCCATTATTTGGGTGCAAAATAAGGACAAAAACAGAAAACCAAAATATTTCAAATAACTTTTTTTTTTCTTTTTTCCCGTTATTTGGGTGCAAAATAAAGACAAAAACTGAAAACCAAAATATTTCAAATAACTTTTTTTTTCCTTTTTCCCGTTATTTGGGTGCAAAATAAGGACAAAAATAGAAAACCAAAATATTTCAAATAATTTCTTTTTTCTCCCGTTATTTGGGTGCAAAATAAGGACAAAAACAGAAAACCAAAATATTTCAAATAACTTTTTTTTTATTTTTTCCCGTTATTTGGGTGCAAAATAAGGACAAAAACCGAAAACCAAAATATTTCAGATAACTTTTTTTTTTCCCCATTATTTGGGTGCAAAATAAGGACAAAAACAGAAAACCAAAATATTTCAAATAACTTTTTTTTTTCTTTTTTCCCGTTATTTGGGTGCAAAATAAAGACAAAAACTGAAAACCAAAATATTTCAAATAACTTTTTTTTTATTTTTTCTCGTTATTTGGGTGCAAAATAAGGACAAAAACAGAAAACCAAAATATTTGAAATAAAAATATTGACAAAAACAGAAAACCAAAATATTTCAAATAACTTTTTTTTTTATTTTTTCCCGTTATTTGGGTGCAAAATAAGGACAAAAACAGAAAACCAAAATATTTCAGATAACTTTTTTTTTCCTTTTTCCCGTTATTTGGGTGCAAAATAAGGACAAAAATAGAAAACCAAAATATTTCAAATAATTTCTTTTTTCTCCCGTTATTTGGGTGCAAAATAAGGACAAAAACAGAAAACCAAAATATTTCAAATAACTTTTTTTTTATTTCTCCCCGTTATTTGGGTGCAAAATAAGGACAAAAACAGAAAACCAAAATATTTCAGATAACTTTTTTTTTCTTTTTTCCCGTTATTTGGGTGCAAAATAAGGACAAAAACAGAAAACCAAAATAATTCAGATATTTTTTTTTTTTCTTGTTATTTGGGTGCAAAATAAGGACAAAAACAGAAAACCAAAATATTTGAAATAAAAATATTGACAAAAACAGAAAACCAAAATATTTCAAATAACTTTTTTTTTATTTTTTCCCGTTATTTGGGTGCAAAATAAGGACAAAAACAGAAAACCAAAATATTTCAGATAACTTTTTTTTTCCTTTTTCCCGTTATTTGGGTGCAAAATAAGGACAAAAATAGAAAACCAAAATATTTCAAATAATTTCTTTTTTCTCCCGTTATTTGGGTGCAAAATAAGGACAAAAACAGAAAACCAAAATATTTCAAATAACTTTTTTTTTATTTTTTCCCGTTATTTGGGTGCAAAATAAGGACAAAAACAGAAAACCAAAATATTTGAAATAAAAATATTGACAAAAACAGAAAACCAAAATATTTCAAATAACTTTTTTTTTATTTTTTCCCGTTATTTGGGTGCAAAATAAGGACAAAAACAGAAAACCAAAATATTTCAGATAACTTTTTTTTATTTTTGCCCGTTATGTGGTTGCAAAATAAGGACAAAAACAGAAAACCAAAATATATCTAATAACTTTTTTTTTCTTTTTTCCCGTTATTTGGGTGCAAAATAAGGACAAAAACAGAAAACCAAAATATTTGAAATAAAAATATTGACAAAAACAGAAAACCAAAATATTTCAAATAACTTTTTTTTTATTTTTTCCCGTTATTTGGGTGCAAAATAAGGACAAAAACAGAAAACCAAAATATTTGAAATAAAAATATTGACAAAAACAGAAAACCAAAATATTTCAAATATTTTTATTTTTTTATTTTTTCCCGTTATTTGGGTGCAAAATAAGGACAAAAACAGAAAACCAAAATATTTGAAATAACTTTTTTTTTATTTTTCCCCGTTATTTGGGTGCAAAATAAGGACAAAAACAAAAGACCAAAATATTTCAAATAACTTTTTTTTTAAAATAAGGACAAAACAGAAAACCAAAATATTTCAGATAACTTTTTTTTTCTTTTTTCCCGTTATTTGGGTGCAAAATAAGGACAAAAACAGAAAACCAAAATAATTCAGATATTTTTTTTTTCCTGTTATTTGGGTGCAAAATAAGGACAAAAACAGAAAACAAAAATATTTCAAATAACTTTTTTTTTATTTTTTCCCGTTATTTGGGTGCAAAATAAGGACAAAAACAGAAAACCAAAATATTTCAAATAATTTCTTTTTTCTCCCGTTATTTGGGTGCAAAATAAGGACAAAAACAGAAAACTAAAATATTTCAGATAACTTTTTTTTTATTTTTTGCTGTTATTTGGGTGCAAAATAAGGACAAAAACAGAAAACCAAAATATTTCAGATAACTTTTTTTTTATTTTTTCCCGTTATTTGGGTGCAAAATAAGGACAAAAACAGAAAACAAAAATATTTCAGATAACTTTTTTTTTATTTTTTCCCGTTATTTGGGTGTAAAATAAGGACAAAAACAGAAAACCAAAATATTTCAAATAATTTCTTTTTTCTCCCGTTATTTGGGTGCAAAATAAGGACAAAAACAGAAAACCAAAATATTTCAAATAACTTTTGTTTTATTTTTTCCCGTTATTTGGGTGCAAAATAAGGACAAAAACCGAAAACCAAAATATTTCAGATAACTTTTTTTTTCTCTTGTTATTTGGGTGCAAAATAAGGACAAAAACAGAAAACCAAAATATTTCAAATAACTTTTTTTTTTGTTTTTTCCTGTTATTTGGGTGCAAAATAAGGACAAAAACAGAAAACCAAAATATTTGAAATAACTTTTTTTTTCTTTTTTCCCATTATTTGGGTGCAAAATAAGGACAAAAAGAGAAAACCAAAATATTTCAAATAACTTTTTTTTTATTTTTTCCCGTTATTTGGGTGCAAAATAAGGACAAAAACAGAAAACCAAAATATTTGAAATAAAAATATTGACAAAAACAGAAAACCAAAATATTTCAAATAACTTTTTTTTTATTTTTTCCCGTTATTTGGGTGCAAAATAAGGACAAAAACAGAAAACCAAAATATTTCAGATAACTTTTTTTTTATTTTTTCCCGTTATTTGGGTGCAAAATAAGGACAAAAACAGAAAACCAGAATATTTCAGATAACTTTTTTTTTCTTTTTTCCCGTTATTTGGGTGCAAAATAAAGACAAAACAAAAAACCAAAATATTTCAAATAACTTTTTTTTTATTTTTTCCCGTTATTTGGGTGCAAAATAAGGACAAAAACAGAAAACCAAAATATTTCAGATAACTTTTTTTTTCTTTTTTCCCGTTATTTGGGTGCAAAATAAAGACAAAAACTGAAAACCAAAATATTTCAAATAACTTTTTTTTTATTTTTCCCCGTTATTTGGGTGCAAAATAAGGACAAAAACAGAAAACCAAAATATTTCAGATAATTTTTTTTTTCTTTTTTCCCGTTATTTGGGTGCAAAATAAGGACAAAAACAGAAAACCAAAATATTTCAAATAAATTTTTTTTTATGTTTTCCCGTTATTTGGGTGCAAAATAAGGACAAAAACAGAAAACCAAAATATATCTAATAACTTTTTTTTTCTTCTTTCCTGTTATTTGGGTGCAAAATAAGGACAAAAACAAAAAACCAAAATATTTCAAATAACTTTTTTTTATTTTTTCCCGTTATTTGGGTGCAAAATAAGGACAAAAACAGAAAACTAAAATATTTGAAATAAAAATATTGACAAAAACAGAAAACCAAAATATTTCAAATAACTTTTTTTTTATTTTTTCCCGTTATTTGGGTGCAAAATAAGGACAAAAACAGAAAACCAAAATATTTCAAATAACTTTTTTTTTATTTTTTCTCGTTATTTGGGTGCAAAATAAGGACAAAAACAGAAAACCAAAATATTTGAAATAAAAATATTGACAAAAACAGAAAACCAAAATATTTCAAATAACTTTTTTTTTATTTTTTCCCGTTATTTGGGTGCAAAATAAGGACAAAAACAGAAAACCAAAATATTTCAAATAACTTTTTTTTTATTTTTTCTCGTTATTTGGGTGCAAAATAAGGACAAAAAGAGAAAACCAAAATATTTCAAATAACTTTTTTTTTCTTTTTTCCCGTTATTTGGGTGCAAAATAAGGAGAAAAACAGAAAACCAAAATATTTGAAATAACTTTTTTTTTCTTTTTTCCCGTTATTTGGGTGCAAAATAAGGACAAAAAGAGAAAACCAAAATATTTCAAATAACTTTTTTTTTATTTTTTCCCGTTATTTGGTTGCAAAATAAGGACAAAACAGAAAACCAAAATATTTCAAATAACTTTTTTTTTTGTTTTTTCCTGTTATTTGGGTGCAAAATAAGGACAAAAACAGAAAACCAAAATATTTGAAATAACTTTTTTTTTCTTTTTTCCCGTTATTTGGGTGCAAAATAAGGACAAAAAGAGAAAACCAAAATATTTCAAATAACTTTTTTTTTATTTTTTCCCGTTATTTGGGTGCCAAATAAGGACAAAAACAGAAAACCAAAATATTTGAAATAAAAATATTGACAAAAACAGAAAACCAAAATATTTCAAATAACTTTTTTTTTATTTTTTCCCGTTATTTGGGTGCAAAATAAGGACAAAAACAGAAAACCAAAATATTTCAAATAACTTTTTTTTATTATTGCCCGTTATGTGGGTGCAAAATAAGGACAAAAACAGAAAACCAAAATATTTCAGATAACTTTTTTTTTCTTTTTTCCCGTTATTTCGGTGCAAAATAAAGACAAAAACTGAAAACCAAAATATTTCAAATAACTTTTTTTTTATTATTCCCCGTTATTTGGGTGCAAAATAAGGACAAAAACAAAAAACCAAAATATTTCAAATAACTTTTTTTTTATTTTTTCCCGTTATTTGGGTGCAAAATAAGGACAAAAACAGAAAACCAAAATATTTCAGATAACTTTTTTTTTCCTTTTTCCCGTTATTTGGGTGCAAAATAAGAACAAAAATAGAAAACCAAAATATTTCAAATAATTTCTTTTTTCTCCCGTTATTTGGGTGCAAAATAAGGACAAAAACAGAAAACCAAAATATTTCAAATAACTTTTTTTTTATTTTTTCCCGTTATTTGGGTGCAAAATAAGGACAAAAACCGAAAACCAAAATATTTCAGATAACTTTTTTTTTTCCCCATTATTTGGGTGCAAAATAAGGACAAAAACAGAAAACCAAAATATTTCAAATAACTTTTTTTTTTCTTTTTTCCCGTTATTTGGGTGCAAAATAAAGACAAAAACTGAAAACCAAAATATTTCAAATAACTTTTTTTTTATTTTTCCCCGTTATTTGGGTAAGGACAAAAACAGAAAACCAAAATATTTCAGATAACTTTTTTTTTCTTTTTTCCCGTTATTTGGGTGCAAAATAAGGACAAAAACAGAAAACCAAAATAATTCAGATATTTTTTTTTTTTTCTTGTTATTTGGGTGCAAAATAAGGACAAAAACAGAAAACCAAAATATTTGAAATAAAAATATTGACAAAAACAGAAAACCAAAATATTTCAAATAACTTTTTTTTTATTTTTTCCCGTTATTTGGGTGCAAAATAAGGACAAAAACAGAAGACCAAAATATTTCAGATAACTTTTTTTTTTCTCCCGTTATTTGGGTGCAAAATAAGGACAAAAACAGAAAACCAAAATATTTCAAATAACTTTTTTTTTATTTTTTCCCGTTATTTGGGTGCAAAATAAGGACAAAAACAGAAAACCAAAATATTTGAAATAAAAATATTGACAAAAACAGAAAACCAAAATATTTCAAATAACTTTATTTTATTTTTTCCCGTTATTTGGGTGCAAAATAAGGACAAAAACAGAAAACCAAAATATTTCAGATAACTTTTTTTTATTTTTGCCCGTTATGTGGGTGCAAAATAAGGACAAAAACAGAAAACCAAAATATATCTAATAACTTTTTTTTTCTTTTTTCCCGTTATTTGGGTGCAAAATAAGGACAAAAACAGAAAACCAAAATATTTGAAATAAAAATATTGACAAAAACAGAAAACCAAAATATTTCAAATAACTTTTTTTTTATTTTTTCCCGTTATTTGGGTGCAAAATAAGGACAAAAACAGAAAACCAAAATATTTGAAATAAAAATATTGACAAAAACAGAAAACCAAAATATTTCAAATAACTTTTTTTTTATTTTTTCCCGTTATTTGGGTGCAAAATAAGGACAAAAACAGAAAACCAAAATATTTGAAATAAAAATATTGACAAAAACAGAAAACCAAAATATTTCAAATAACTTTTTTTTTATTTTTTCCCGTTATTTGGGTGCAAAATAAGGACAAAAACAGAAAACCAAAATATTTCAGATAACTTTTTTTTATTTTTGCCCGTTATTTGGGTGCAAAATAAGGACAAAACAAAAACCAAAATATTTCATATAACTTTTTTTTTATTTTTTCCCGTTATTTGGGTGCAAAATAAGGACAAAAACAGAAAACCAAAATATTTCAGATAACTTTTTTTTTCTTTTTTCCCGTTATTTGGGTGCAAAATAAAGACAAAAACTGAAAACCAAAATATTTCAAATAACTTTTTTTTTTATTTTTCCCCGTTATTTGGGTGCAAAATAAGAACAAAAACAAAAAACCAAAATATTTCAAATAACTTTTGTTTTTTTTTCCCGTTATTTGGGTGCAAAATAACGACAAAACCAGAAAACCAAAATATTTCAGATAACTTTTTTTTTCTTTTTTCCCGTTATTTGGGTGCAAAATAAGGACAAAAACAGAAAACCAAAATAATTCAGATTTTTTTTTCCTGTTATTTGGGTGCAAAATAAGGACAAAAACAGAAAACCAAAATATTTCAAATAACTTTTTTTTTATTTTTTCCCGTTATTTGGGTGCAAAATAAGGACAAAAACAGAAAAATAAAAAAAATCAAAGAACTTTTTTTTTTCTTTTTTCCCCTTATTTGGGTGCAAAATAAGGACAAAAACAGAAAACCAAAATATTTCAGATAACTTTTTTTTTATTTTTTCCCGTTATTTGGGTGGAAAATTAGGACAAAAACAGAAAACCAAAATATTTCAAATAATTTCTTTTTTCTCCCGTTATTTGGGTGCAAAATAAGGACAAAAACAGAAAACCAAAATATTTCAAATTACTTTTTTTTTATTTTTTCCCGTTATTTGGGTGCAAAATAAGGACAAAAACCGAAAACCAAAATATTTCAGATAACTTTTTTTTCCCCCGTTATTTGGGTGCAAAATAAGGACAAAAACAGAAAACCAAAATATTTCAAACAACGTTTTTTTTTATTTTTTCCCGTTATTTGGGTGCAAAATAAGGACAAAAACAGAAAAACAAAATATTTCAAATAACTTTTTTTTTATTTTTTCCCGTTATTTGGGTGCAAAATAAGGACAAAAACAGAAAACCAAAATATTTCAAATAATTTTTTTTTTCTTTTTCCCCGTTATTTGGGTGCAAAATAAGGACAAAAACAGAAAACCAAAATATTTCAAATAACTTTTTTTTTTGTTTTTTCCTGTTATTTGGGTGCAAAATAAGGACAAAAACAGAAAACCAAAATATTTCAAATAATTTTTTTTTTATTTTTTCCCGTTATTTGGGTGCAAAATAAGGACAGAAACAGAAAACCAAAATATTTCAGATAATTTTTTTTCTCTTTTTTCCCGTTATTTGGGTGCAAAATAAGGACAAAAACAGAAAACCAAAATAATTCATATAACTTTTTTTTTCTTTTTTCTTGTTATTTGGGTGCAAAATAAGGACAAAAACAGAAAACCAAAATATTTCAAACAACGTTTTTTTTATTTTTTCCCGTTATTTGGGTGCAAAAGAAGGACAAAAACAGAAAAAACAAAATATTTCAAATAACTTTTTTTTTATTTTTTCCCGTTATTTGGGTGCAAAATAAGGACAAAAACAGAAAACCAAAATATTTCAAATAATTTTTTTTTTCTTTTTCCCCGTTATTTGGGTGCAAAATAAGGACAAAAACAGAAAACCAAAATATTTCAAATAATTTTCTTTTTATTTTTTCCCGTTATTTGGGTGCAAAATAAGGACAAAAACCGAAAACCAAAATATTTCAGATAACTTTTTTTTTCCCCCGTTATTTGGGTGCAAAATAAGGACAAAAACAGAAAACCAAAATATTTCAAACAACGTTTTTTTTATTTTTTCCCGTTATTTGGGTGCAAAATAAGGACAAAAACAGAAAAACAAAATATTTCAAATAACTTTTTTTTTATTTTTTCCCGTTATTTGGGTGCAAAATAAGGACAAAAACAGAAAACCAAAATATTTCAAATAATTTTTTTTTTCTTTTTCCCCGTTATTTGGGTGCAAAATAAGGACAAAAACAGAAAACCAAAATATTTCAAATAACTTTTTTTTTTGTTTTTTCCTGTTATTTGGGTGCAAAATAAGGACAAAAACAGAAAACCAAAATATTTCAAATAATTTTTTTTTTATTTTTTCCCGTTATTTGGGTGCAAAATAAGGACAGAAACAGAAAACCAAAATATTTCAGATAATTTTTTTTCTTTTTTTTCCCGTTATTTGGGTGCAAAATAAGGACAAAAACAGAAAACCAAAATAATTCATATAACTTTTTTTTTCTTTTTTCTTGTTATTAGGGTGCAAAATAAGGACAAAAACAGAAAACCAAAATATTTCAAACAACGTTTTTTTTATTTTTTCCCGTTATTTGGGTGCAAAATAAGGACAAAAACAGAAAAACAAAATATTTCAAATAACTTTTTTTTTATTTTTTCCCGTTATTTGGGTGCAAAATAAGGACAAAAACAGAAAACCAAAATATTTCAAATAATTTTTTTTTTCTTTTTCCCCGTTATTTGGGTGCAAAATAAGGACAAAAACAGAAAACCAAAATATTTCAAAAAACTTTTTTTTTTGTTTTTTCCTGTTATTTGGGTGCAAAATAAGGACAAAAACAGAAAACCAAAATATTTCAAATAATTTTTTTTTTATTTTTTCCCGTTATTTGGGTGCAAAATAAGGACAGAAACAGAAAACCAAAATATTTCAGATAATTTTTTTTCTCTTTTTTCCCGTTATTTGGGTGCAATTTTTTCCTGTTATTTGGGTGCAAAATAAGGACAAAACAAAAAACCAAAATATTTCAAATAACTTTTTTTTTATTTTTTCCCGTTATTTGGGTGCAAAATAAGGACAAAAACAGAAAACCAAAATATTTCAGATAACTTTTTTTTCTTTTTTCCCGTTATTTGGGTGCAAAATAAAGACAAAAACTGAAAACCAAAATATTTCAAATAACTTTTTTTTTCTTTTTTCCCGTTATTTGGGTGCAAAATAAGGACAAAAACAGAAAACCAAAATAATTCAGATATTTTTTTTTTTTCTTGTTATTTGGGTGCAAAATAAGGACAAAAACAGAAAACCAAAATATTTGAAATAAAAATATTGACAAAAACAGAAAACCAAAATATTTCAAATAACTTTTTTTTTATTTTTTCCCGTTATTTGGGTGCAAAATAAGGACAAAAACAGAAAACCAAAATATTTCAGATAACTTTTTTTTTCCTTTTTCCCGTTATTTGGGTGCAAAATAAGGACAAAAACAGAAAACCAAAATATTTCAAATAACTTTTTTTTTATTTTTTCCCGTTATTTGGGTGCAAAATAAGGACAAAAACAGAAAACCAAAATATTTGAAATAAAAATATTGACAAAAACAGAAAACCAAAATATTTCAAATAACTTTTTTTTTATTTTTTCCCGTTATTTGGGTGCAAAATAAGGACAAAAACAGAAAACCAAAATATTTCAGATAACTTTTTTTTATTTTTGCCCGTTATGTGGGTGCAAAATAAGGACAAAAACAGAAAACCAAAATATATCTAATAACTTTTTTTTTCTTTTTTCCCGTTATTTGGGTGCAAAATACGGACAAAAACAGAAAACCAAAATATTTGAAATAAAAATATTGACAAAAACAGAAAACCAAAATATTTCAAATAACTTTTTTTTTATTTTATCCCGTTATTTGGGTGCAAAATAAGGACAAAAACAGAAAACCAAAATATTTGAAATAAAAATATTGACAAAAACAGAAAACCAAAATATTTCAAATAACTTTTTTTTTATTTTTTCCCGTTATTTGGGTGCAAAATAAGGACAAAAACAGAAAACCAAAATATTTGAAATAAAAATATTGAGAAAAACAGAAAACCAAAATATTTCAAATAACTTTTTTTTTATTTTTTCCCGTTATTTGGGTGCAAAATAAGGACAAAAACAGAAAACCAAAATATTTCAGATAACTTTTTTTTATTTTTGCCCGTTATTTGGGTGCAAACTAAGGACAAAACAAAAACCAAAATATTTCATATAACTTTTTTTTTATTTTTTCCCGTTATTTGGGTGCAAAATAAGGACAAAAACAGAAAACCAAAATATTTCAGATAACTTTTTTTTTCTTTTTTACCGTTATTTGGGTGCAAAATAAAGACAAAAACTGAAAACCAAAATATTTCAAATAACTTTTTTTTTATTTTTCCCCGTTATTTGGGTGCAAAATAAGAACAAAAACAAAAAACCAAAATATTTCAAATAACTTTTGTTTTTTTTTCCCGTTATTTGGGTGCAAAATAACGACAAAACCAGAAAACCAAAATATTTCAGATAACTTTTTTTTTCTTTTTTCCCGTTATTTGGGTGCAAAATAAGGACAAAAACAGAAAACCAAAATAATTCAGATATTTTTTTTTTCCTGTTATTTGGGTGCAAAATAAGGACAAAAACAGAAAACAAAAATATTTCAAATAACTTTTTTTTTATTTTTTCCCGTTATTTGGGTGCAAAATAAGGACAAAAACAGAAAAATAAAAAAAATCAAAGAACTTTTTTTTTCTTTTTTCCCCTTATTTGGGTGCAAAATAAGGACAAAAACAGAAAACCAAAATATTTCAGATAACTTTTTTTTTATTTTTTCCCGTTATTTGGGTGGAAAATTAGGACAAAAACAGAAAACCAAAATATTTCAAATAATTTCTTTTTTCTCCCGTTATTTGGGTGCAAAATAAGGACAAAAACAGAAAACCAAAATATTTCAAATTACTTTTTTTTTATTTTTTCCCGTTATTTGGGTGCAAAATAAGGACAAAAACCGAAAACCAAAATATTTCAGATAACTTTTTTTTTCCCCCGTTATTTGGGTGCAAAATAAGGACAAAAACAGAAAACCAAAATATTTCAAACAACGTTTTTTTTTATTTCTTCCCGTTATTTGGGTGCAAAATAAGGACAAAAACAGAAAAACAAAATATTTCAAATAACTTTTTTTTTATTTTTTCCCGTTATTTGGGTGCAAAATAAGGACAAAAACAGAAAACCAAAATATTTCAAATAATTTTTTTTTTCTTTTTCCCCGTTATTTGGGTGCAAAATAAGGACAAAAACAGAAAACCAAAATATTTCAAATAACTTTTTTTTTTGTTTTTTCCTGTTATTTGGGTGCAAAATAAGGACAAAAACAGAAAACCAAAATATTTCAAATAATTTTTTTTTTATTTTTTCCCGTTATTTGGGTGCAAAATAAGGACAGAAACAGAAAGCCAAAATATTTCAGATAATTTTTTTTCTCTTTTTTCCCGTTATTTGGGTGCAAAATAAGGACAAAAACAGAAAACCAAAATAATTCATATAACTTTTTTTTTCTTTTTTCTTGTTATTTGGGTGCAAAATAAGGACAAAAACAGAAAACCAAAATATTTCAAACAACGTTTTTTTTATTTTTTCCCGTTATTTGGGTGCAAAAGAAGGACAAAAACAGAAAAAAGAAAATATTTCAAATAACTTTTTTTTTATTTTTTCCCGTTATTTGGGTACAAAATAAGGACAAAAACAGAAAACCAAAATATTTCAAATAATTTTTTTTTTCTTTTTCCCCGTTATTTGGGTGCAAAATAAGGACAAAAACAGAAAACCAAAATATTTCAAATAATTTTTTTTTTATTTTTTCCCGTTATTTGGGTGCAAAATAAGGACAAAAACCGAAAACCAAAATATTTCAGATAACTTTTTTTTTCCCCCGTTATTTGGGTGCAAAATAAGGACAAAAACAGAAAACCAAAATATTTCAAACAACGTTTTTTTTTATTTTTTCCCGTTATTTGGGTGCAAAATAAGGACAAAAACAGAAAAACAAAATATTTCAAATAACTTTTTTTTTATTTTTTCCCGTTATTTGGGTGCAAAATAAGGACAAAAACAGAAAACCAAAATATTTCAAATAATTTTTTTTTTCTTTTTCCCCGTTATTTGGGTGCAAAATAAGGACAAAAACAGAAAACCAAAATATTTCAAATAACTTTTTTTTTTGTTTTTTCCTGTTATTTGGGTGCAAAATAAGGACAAAAACAGAAAACCAAAATATTTCAAATAATTTTTTTTTTATTTTTTCCCGTTATTTGGGTGCAAAATAAGGACAGAAACAGAAAACCAAAATATTTCAGATAACTTTTTTTTTATTTTTTCCCGTTATTTGGGTGGAAAATTAGGACAAAAACAGAAAACCAAAATATTTCAAATAATTTCTTTTTTCTCCCGTTATTTGGGTGCAAAATAAGGACAAAAACAGAAAACCAAAATATTTCAAATTACTTTTTTTTTATTTTTTCCCGTTATTTGGGTGCAAAATAAGGACAAAAACCGAAAACCAAAATATTTCAGATAACTTTTTTTTTTCCCCGTTATTTGGGTGCAAAATAAGGACAAAAACAGAAAACCAAAATATTTCAAACAACGTTTTTTTTATTTCTTCCCGTTATTTGGGTGCAAAATAAGGACAAAAACAGAAAAACAAAATATTTCAAATAACTTTTTTTTTATTTTTTCCCGTTATTTGGGTGCAAAATAAGGACAAAAACAGAAAACCAAAATATTTCAAATAATTTTTTTTTTCTTTTTCCCCGTTATTTGGGTGCAAAATAAGGACAAAAACAGAAAACCAAAATATTTCAAATAACTTTTTTTTTTGTTTTTTCCTGTTATTTGGGTGCAAAATAAGGACAAAAACAGAAAACCAAAATATTTCAAATAATTTTTTTTTTATTTTTTCCCGTTATTTGGGTGCAAAATAAGGACAGAAACAGAAAGCCAAAATATTTCAGATAATTTTTTTGTCTTTTTTCCCGTTATTTGGGTGCAAAATAAGGACAAAAACAGAAAACCAAAATAATTCATATAACTTTTTTTTTCTTTTTTCTTGTTATTTGGGTGCAAAATAAGGACAAAAACAGAAAACCAAAATATTTCAAACAACGTTTTTTTTATTTTTTCCCGTTATTTGGGTGCAAAAGAAGGACAAAAACAGAAAAAACAAAATATTTCAAATAACTTTTTTTTTATTTTTTCCCGTTATTTGGGTGCAAAATAAGGACAAAAACAGAAAACCAAAATATTTCAAATAATTTTTTTTTTCTTTTTCCCCGTTATTTGGGTGCAAAATAAGGACAAAAACAGAAAACCAAAATATTTCAAATAACTTTTTTTTTTGTTTTTTCCTGTTATTTGGGTGCAAAATAAGGACAAAAACAGAAAACCAAAATATTTCAAATAATTTTTTTTTTATTTTTTCCCGTTATTTGGGTGCAAAATAAGGACAAAAACCGAAAACCAAAATATTTCAGATAACTTTTTTTTTCCCCCGTTATTTGGGTGCAAAATAAGGACAAAAACAGAAAACCAAAATATTTCAAACAACGTTTTTTTATTTTTTCCCGTTATTTGGGTGCAAAATAAGGACAAAAACAGAAAAACAAAATATTCAAATAACTTTTTTTTTATTTTTTCCCGTTATTTGGGTGCAAAATAAGGACAAAAACAGAAAACCAAAATATTTCAAATAATTTTTTTTTTCTTTTTCCCCGTTATTTGGGTGCAAAATAAGGACAAAAACAGAAAACCAAAATATTTCAAATAACTTTTTTTTTTGTTTTTTCCTGTTATTTGGGTGCAAAATAAGGACAAAAACAGAAAACCAAAATATTTCAAATAATTTTTTTTTTATTTTTTCCCGTTATTTGGGTGCAAAATAAGGACAGAAACAGAAAACCAAAATATTTCAGATAATTTTTTTTCTCTTTTTTCCCGTTATTTGGGTGCAAAATAAGGACAAAAACAGAAAACCAAAATAATTCATATAACTTTTTTTTTCTTTTTTCTTGTTATTAGGGTGCAAAATAAGGACAAAAACAGAAAACTAAAATATTTCAAACAACGTTTTTTTTATTTTTTCCCGTTATTTGGGTGCAAAATAAGGACAAAAACAGAAAAACAAAATATTTCAAATAACTTTTTTTTTATTTTTTCCCGTTATTTGGGTGCAAAATAAGGACAAAAACAGAAAACCAAAATATTTCAAATAATTTTTTTTTTCTTTTTCCCCGTTATTTGGGTGCAAAATAAGGACAAAAACAGAAAACCAAAATATTTCAAAAAACTTTTTTTTTTGTTTTTTCCTGTTATTTGGGTGCAAAATAAGGACAAAAACAGAAAACCAAAATATTTCAAATAATTTTTTTTTTATTTTTTCCCGTTATTTGGGTGCAAAATAAGGACAGAAACAGAAAACCAAAATATTTCAGATAATTTTTTTTCTCTTTTTTCCCGTTATTTGGGTGCAATTTTTTCCTGTTATTTGGGTGCAAAATAAGGACAAAACAAAAAACCAAAATATTTCAAATAACTTTTTTTTTATTTTTTCCCGTTATTTGGGTGCAAAATAAGGACAAAAACAGAAAACCAAAATATTTCAGATAACTTTTTTTTTTTTTTTTCTTTTTTCCCGTTATTTGGGTGCAAAATAAAGACAAAAACTGAAAACCAAAATATTTCAAATAACTTTTTTTTTTATTTTTCCCCGTTATTTGGGTGCAAAATAAGGACAAAAACAGAAAACCAAAATATTTCAAATAACTTTTTTTTTATTTTTTCCCGTTATTTGGGTGCAAAATAAGGACAAAACAGAAAACCAAAATTTTTCATATAACTTTTTTTTTATTTTTTCCCGTTATTTGGGTGCAAAATAAGGACAAAAACAGAAAACCAAAATATTTCAAATAACTTTTTTTTTATTTTTTCCCGTTATTTGGGTGCAAAATAAGGACAAAAACAGAAAACCAAAATATTTCAGATAACTTTTTTTTTCTTTTTTCCCGTTATTTGGGTGCAAAATAAGGACAAAAACAGAAAACCAAAATATTTCAAATAACTTTTTTTTTATTTTTTCCCGTTATTTGGGTGCAAAATAAGGACAAAACAGAAAACCAAAATTTTTCATATAACTTTTTTTTTATTTTTTCCCGTTATTTGGGTGCAAAATAAGGACAAAACAGAAAACCAAAATTTTTCATATAACTTTTTTTTTATTTTTTCCCGTTATTTGGGTGCAATTTTTTCCTGTTATTTGGGTGCAAAATAAGGGCAAAAACAGAAAACCAAAATATTTCAAATAACTTTTTTTTTATTTTTTCCCGTTATTTGGGTGCAAAATAAGGACAAAACAGAAAACCAAAATTTTTCATATAACTTTTTTTTTATTTTTTCCCGTTATTTGGGTGCAATTTTTTCCTGTTATTTGGGTGCAAAATAAGGACAAAACAAAAAACCAAAATATTTCAAATAACTTTTTTTTTATTTTTTCCCGTTATTTGGGTGCAAAATAAGGACAAAAACAGAAAACCAAAATATTTCAGATAACTTTTTTTTTCTTTTTTCCCGTTATTTGGGTGCGAAATAAGGACAAAAACAGAAAACCAAAATAATTCAGATATTTTTTTTTTTCCTGTTATTTGGGTGCAAAATAAGGACAAAAACAGAAAACAAAAATATTTCAAATAACTTTTTTTTATTTTTTCCCGTTATTTGGGTGCAAAATAAGGACACAAACAGAAAAATAAAAAAATCAAAGAACTTTTTTTTTCTTTTTTCCCGTTATTTGGGTGCAAAATAAGGACAAAAACAGAAAACCAAAATATTTCAGATAACTTTTTTTTTATTTTTTTCCTGTTATTTGGGTGCAAAATAAGGCCAGAAACAGAAAACCAAAATATTTCAGATAATTTTTTTCTCTTTTTTCCCGTTATTTGGGTGCAAAATAAGGACAAAAACAGAAAACCAAAATATTTCAAATAATTTTTTTTTTCACCCGTTATTTGGGTGCAAAATAAGGACAAAAACAGAAAACCAAAATATTTCAAATAACTTTTTTTTTATTTTTTCCCGTTATTTGGGTGCAAAATAAGGACAAAAACCGAAAACCAAAATATTTCAGATAACTTTTTTTCCCCTCCTTATTTGGGTGCAAAATAAGGACAAAAACAGAAAACCAAAATATTTCAAATAATTTTTTTTTATTTTTTCCCGTTATTTGGGTGCAAAATAAGGATAAAAACAGAAAAACAAAATATTTCAAATAACTTTTTTTTTATTTTTTCCCGTTATTTGGGTGCAAAATAAGGACAAAAACAAAAAACCAAAATATTTCAAATAATTTTTTTTTCTTTTTCCCCGTTATTTGGGTGCAAAATAAGGACAAAAACAGAAAACCAAAATATTTCAAATAACTTTTTTTTTATTTTGTTTCCGTTATTTGGGTGCAAAATAAGGACAAAAATCGAAAACCAAAATATTTCAAATAACTTTCTTTTTTGTTTTTTCCTGTTATTTGGGTGCAAAATAAGGACAAAAACAGAAAACCAAAATATTTAAAATAATTTTTTTTTTTATTTTTTCCCGTTATTTGGGTGCAAAATAAGGCCAGAAACAGAAAACCAAAATATTTCAGATAATTTTTTTTCTCTTTTTTCCCGTTATTTGGGTGCAAAATAAGGACAAAAACAGAAAACCAAAATAATTCATATAACTTTTTTATTCTTTTTTCTTGTTATTTGGGTGCAAAATAAGGACAAAAACAGAAAACCAAAATATTTCAGATAACTTTTTTTTTCTTTTTTCCCGTTATTTAGGTGCAAAATAAGGACAAAAACAGAAAACCAAAATATTTCAAATAACTTTTTTTTTTGTTTTTTCCTGTTATTTGGGTGCAAAATAAGGACAAAAACAGAAAACCAAAATATTTCAAATAACTTTTTTTTTTATTTTTTCCCGTTATTTGGGTGCAAAATAAGGACAGAAACAGAAAACCAAAATATTTCAGATAATTTTTTTTCTCTTTTTTCCCGTTATTTGGGTGCAAAATAAGGACAAAAACAGAAAACCAAAATAATTCAGATAACTTGTTTTTTCTTTTTTCCTGTTATTTGGGTGCAAAATAAGGACAAAAACAGAAAACCAAAATAATTCAGATTTTTTTTTTTCCCGTTATTTGGGTGCAAAATAAGGACAAAAACAGAAAACAAAAATATTTCTAATAACTTTTGTTTTATTTTTTCCCGTTATTTGGGTTCAAAATAAGGACAAAAACAGAAAAATAAAAAAAATCAAAGAACTTTTTTTTTCTTTTTTCCCGTTATTTGGGTGCAAAATAAGGACAAAAACAGAAAACCAAAATATTTCAGATAACTTTTTTTTTATTTTTTCCCGTTATTTGGGTGCAAAATAGGGACAAAAACAGAAAACAAAAATATTTCAAATAACTTTTTTTTAATTTTTTCCCGTTATTTGGGTGCAAAATAAGGACAAAAACATAAAAATAAAAAAAATCAAAGAACTTTTTTTTTTCTTTTTTCCCGTTATTTGGGGGGTGCAAAATAAGGACAAAAACAGAAAACCAAAATATTTCAGATAACTTTTTTTTATTTTTTCCCGTTATTTGGGTGCAAAATAAGGACAAAAACAGAAAACCAAAATATTTCAAATAACTTTTTTTTTATTTTTTCCCGTTATTTGGGTGCAAAATAAGGACAAAAACCGAAAACCAAAATATTTCAGATAACTTTTTTTTTCCCCGTTATTTGGGTGCAAAATAAGGACAAAAACAGAAAACCAAAATATTTCAAATAACTTTTTTTTTATTTTTTCCCGTTATTTGGGTGCAAAATAAGGACAAAACCAGAAAAACAATATATTTCAAATAACTTTTTTTTTATTTTTTCCCGTTATTTGGGTGCAAAATAAGGACAAAAACAGAAAACCAAAATATTTCAAATAATTTTTTTTTATTTTTTCCCGTTATTTGGGTGCAAAATAAGGACAAAAACCGAAAACCAAAATATTTCAGATAACTTTTTTTTTATTTTTCCCCGTTATTTGGGTGCAAAATAAGGACAAAAACAGAAAACCAAAATATTTCAAATAACTTTTTTTTTATTTTTTCCCGTTATTTGGGAGCAAAATAAGGACAAAAACAGAAAAACAAAATATTTCAAATAACTTTTTTTTCTTTTTTCCCGTTATTTGGGTGCAAAATAAGGACAAAAACAGAAAACCATAATATTTCAAATAACTTTTTTTTTATTTTTTCCCGTTATTTGGGTGCAAAATAAGGACAAAAAGAGAAAACCAAAATATTTCAAATAACTTTTTTTTTTGTTTTTTCCTATTATTTGGGTGCAAAATAAGGACAGAAACAGAAAACCAAAATATTTCAAATAAGTTTTTTTTTCTTTTTACCCGTTATTTGGGTGCAAAATAAGGACAAAAACAGAAAACCAAAATATTTCAGATAACTTTTTTTTATTTTTGCCCGTTATTTGGGTGCAAAATAAGGACAAAAAGAGAAAATCAAAATATTTCAAATAACCTTTTTTTTCTTTTTTCCCGTTATTTGGGTGCAAAATAAGGACAAAACAGGAAACCAAAATATTTTAGATAACTTTTTTTTTTCCCCCATTATTTGGGTGCAAAATAAGGACAAAAACAGAAAACCAAAATATTTCAAATAACTTTTTTTTTCTTTTTTCCCGTTATTTGGGTGCAAAAAAAGGACAAAAACAGAAAACCAAAATATTTCAAATAAATTTTTTTTTATTTTTTCCCGTTATTTGGGTGCAAAATAAGGACAAAAACAGAAAACCAAAATATATCTAATAACTTTTTTTTTCTTTTTTCCTGTTATTTGGGTGCAAAATAAGTACAAAAACAAAAAACCAAAATATTTCAAATAACTTTTTTTTTATTTTTTCCCGTTATTTGGGTGCAAAATAAGGACAAAAACAGAAAACCAAAATATTTCAAATAACTTTTTTTTTATTTTTTCCCGTTATTTGGGTGCAAGATAAAGACAAAAACTGAAAACCAAAATATTTCAAATAACTTTTTTTTTATTTTTCCCCGTTATTTGGGGGCAAAATAAGGACAAAAACAAAAAACCAAAATATTTCAAATAACTTTTTTTTTCTTTTTCTCGTTATTTGGGAGCAAAATAAGGACAAAAAAACAGAAAACCAAAATATTTCAGATAACTTTGTTTTTCTTTTTTCCCGTTATTTGGGTGCAAAATAAGGACAAAAACATAAAACCAAAATAATTCAGATTTTTTTTTTCTTCCCGTTATTTGGGTGCAAAATAAGGACAAAAACAGAAAAATAAAAAAAATCAAAGAACTTTTTTTTTCTTTTTTCCCGTCATTTGGGTGCAAAATAAGGACAAAAAGAGAAAACCAAAATATTTCAGATAACTTTTTTTTTATTTTTTCCCTTTATTTGGGTGCAAATAAGGACAAAAACAGAAAACCAAAATATTTCAAATAATTTTTTTTTTCTCCCGTTATTTGGGTGCATAATAAGGACAAAAACAGAAAACCAAAATATTTCAAATAACTTTTTTTTTTGTTTTTTCCTGTTATTTGGGTGCAAAATAAGGACAAAAACAGAAAACCAAAATATTTCAAATAATTTTTTTTTTATTTTTTCCCGTTATTTGGGTGCAAAATAAGGACAGAAACAGAAAACCAAAATATTTCAGATAATTTTTTTTCTCTTTTTTCCCATTATTTGGGTGCAAAATAAGGACAAAAACAGAAAACCAAAATAATTCAGATAACTTTTTTTTTCTTTTTTCCTGTTATTTGGGTGCAAAATAAGGACAGAAACAGAAATCCAAAATATTTCAGATAATTTTTTTTCTCTTTTTTCCCGTTATTTGGGTGCAAAATAAGGACAAAAACAGAAAACCAAAATATTTCAGATAACTTTTTTTTTCTTTTTTCCCGTAATTTGGGTGCAAAATAAGGACAAAAAAAGAAAACCAAAATATTTCAAATAACTTTTTTTTTCTTTTTTCCCGTTATTTGGGTGCAAAATAAGGACAAAAAGATAAAACCAAAATATTTCAAATAACTTTTGTTTTATTTTTTCCCTTTATTTGGGTGCAAAATAAGGACAAAACAGAAATCCAAAATATTTGAAATAACTTTTTTTTTCTTTTTTCCCGTTATTTGTGTGCAAAATAAGGACAAAAAGAGAAAACCAAAATATTTCAAATAACTTTTTTTTTATTTTTTCCCGTTATTTGGGTGCAAAATAAGGACAAAAACAGAAAACCAAAATATTTGAAATAAGGACAAAAACAGAAAACCAAAATATTTCAGATAACTTTTTTTTATTTTTGCCCGTTATTTGGGTGCAAAATAAGGACAAAAAGAGAAAACCAAAATATTTCAAATAACTTTTTTTTATTTTTTCCCGTTATTTGGGTGCAAAATAAGGACAAAAACAGAAAACCAAAATATTTCAAATAATTTTTTTTTTCTCCCGTTATTTGGGTGCATAATAAGGACAAAAACAGAAAACCAAAATATTTCAAATAACTTTTTTTTTATTTTTTGCCGTTATTTGGGTGCAAAATAAGGACAAAAACCGAAAACCAAAATATTTCAGATAACTTTTTTTTTATTTTTTCCCGTTATTTGGGTGCAAAATAAGGACAAAAACAGAAAACCAAAATATTTCAAATAACTTTTTTTTTGTTTTTTCCTGTTATTTGGGTGCAAAATAAGGACAAAAACAGAAAACCAAAATATTTCAAATAACTTTTTTTTTATTTTTTCCCGTTATTTGGGTGCAAAATAAGTACAGAAACAGAAAACCAAAATATTTCAGATAATATTTTTTCTCTTTTTTCCCGTTATTTGGGTGCAAAATAAGGACAAAAAACAAAATATTTCAGTTAACTTTTTTTTTTATTTTTTCCCGTTATTTGGGTGCAAAATAAGGACAGAAACAGAAATCCAAAATATTTCAGATAATTTTTTTTCTCTTTTTTCCCGTTATTTGGGTGCAAAATAAGGACAAAAACAGAAAACCAAAATATTTCAGATAACTTTTTTTTTCTTTTTTCCCGTTATTTGGGTGCAAAATAAGGACAAAAACAGAAAACCAAAATATTTCAAATAACTTTTTTTTCTTTTTTCCCGTTATTTGGGTGCAAAATAAGGACAAAAAGATAAAACCAAAATATTTCAAATAACTTTTGTTTTATTTTTTCCCGTTATTTGGGTGCAAAATAAGGACAAAACAGAAAACCAAAATATTTGAAATAACTTTTTTTTTCTTTTTTCCCGTTATTTGGGTGCAAAATAAGGACAAAAAGAGAAAACCAAAATATTTCAAATAACTTTTTTTTTATTTTTTCCCGTTATTTGGGTGCAAAATAAGGACAAAAACAGAAAACCAAAATAATTCAGATAACTTTTTTTTTCTTTTTTCCCGTTGTTTGGGTGCAAAATAAAGACAAAACAGAAAACCAAAATATTTCAAATAACTTTTTTTTATTTTTTCCCGTTATTTGGGTGCAAAATAAGGAGAAAAACACAAAACCAAAATAATTAAGATAATTTTTTTTTCTATTTTTTCCCGTTATTAGGGTGCAAAATAAGGACAAAAACAGAAAACCAAAATATTTCAGATAACTTTTTTTTATTTTTGCCCGTTATTTGGGTGCAAAATAAGGACAAAAAGAGAAAACCAAAATATTTCAAATAACTTTTTTTTATTTTTTCCCGTTATTTGGGTGCAAAATAAGGACAAAAACAGAAAACCAAAATATTTGAAATAACTTTTTTTTTCTTTTTTCCCGTTATTTGGGTGCAAAATAAGGACAAAACAGAAAACCAAAATATTTAAAATAACTTTTTTTTTATTTTTTCCGGTTATTTGGGTGCAAAATAAGGACAAAAACAGAAAACCAAAATATCAAATAACGTTTTTTTTCTTTTTTCCCGTTATTTGGGTGCAAAATAAGGACAAAATCAGAAAACCAAAATATTTCAAATAACTTTTTTTTTATTTGTTCCCGGTATTTGGGTGCAAAATTAGGACAAAAACAGAAAACCAAAAAATTTCAAATAACTTTTTTTTTCTTTTTTCCC
The DNA here is from genome assembly GCA_963932195.1 of Empis livida. Taxonomy (NCBI): domain Eukaryota; kingdom Metazoa; phylum Arthropoda; class Insecta; order Diptera; family Empididae; genus Empis; species Empis livida. The sequence continues at coordinate 34,452 of CAWVQG010000166.1, forward strand.
GTTATTTGGGTGCAAAATAAGGACAAAAACAGAAAACCAAAATATCTCAGATAACTTTTTTTTTCTTTTTTCCGGTTATTTGGGGTGCAAAATAAGGAGAAAAACACAAAACCAAAATAATTAAGATAATTTTTTTTTCTATTTTTTCCCGTTATTAGGGTGCAAAATAAGTACAAAAACAGAAAACCAAAATATTTCAAATAACTTTTTTTTTATTTTTTCCCGTTATTTGGGTGCAAAATATGGACCAAAACAGAAAACCAAAATATTTCAAATAACTTTTTTTTTCTTTTTTCCCGTTATTTGGGTGCAAAATAAGGACAAAAACAGAAAACCAAAATATTGCAAATATGTGCAAAATAAGAACAAAAACAGAAAACCAAAATATTTCAAATAACGTTTTTTTTATTTTTTCCTGTTATTTGGATGCAAAATACGGACAAACACCAAAATATTTCAAATAACTTTTTTTTTTTGTTTTTTCCTGTTATTTGGGTGCAAAATTTTTTTTCTCCCGTTATTTGGGTGCATAATAATGACAAAAACAGAAAACCAAAATATTTCAAATAAGTTTTTTTTTATTTTTTCCCGTTATTTGGGTGCAAAATAAGGACCAAAACAGAAAACCAAAATATTTCAAATAACTTTTTTTTTCTTTTTTCCCGTTATTTGGGTGCAAAATAAGGACAAAAACAGAAAACCAAAATATTTCAAATAACTTTTTTTTTATTTTTTCCCGTTATTTGGGTGCAAAATAAGGACAAAAACAGAAAACCAAAATATTTCAAATAACCTTTTTTTTTGTTTTTTCCTGTTATTTGGGTGCAAATTAATGACAAAAACAGAAAACCAAAATATTTCAAATAACTTTTTTTTTATTTTTTCCCGTTATTTGGGTGCAAAATAAGGACAGTAACAGAAAACCAAAATATTTCAGATAATTTTTTTTCTCTTTTTTCCCGTTATTTGGGTGCAAAATAAGGACAAAAAACAAAATATTTCAAATAACTTTTTTTATATTTTCCCGTTTTTTGGGTGCAAAATAAGGACAGAAACAGAAATCCAAAATATTTCAGATAATTTTTTTTCTCTTTTTTCCCGTTATTTGGGTGCAAAATAAGGACAAAAACAGAAAACCAAAATATTTCAAATAACTTTTTTTTTCTTTTTTCCCGTTATTTGGGTGCAAAATAAGGACAAAAAGATAAAACCAAAATATTTCAAATAACTTTTGTTTTATTTTTTCCCGTTATTTGGGTGCAAAATAATGACAAAACAGAAAACCAAAATATTTGAAATAACTTTTTTTTCTTTTTTCCCGTTATTTGGGTGCAAAATAAGGACAAAAAGAGAAAACCAAAATATTTGAAATAACTTTTTTTTTCTTTTTTCCCGTTGTTTGGGTGCAAAATAAAGACAAAACAGAAAACCAAAATATTTCAAATAACTTTTTTTTATTTTTGCCCGTTATTTTGGGTGCAAAATAAGGACAAAAAGAGAAAACCAAAATATTTCAAATAACTTTTTTTCTATTTTTTCCCGTTATTTGGGTGCAAAATAAGTACAAAAACAGAAAACCAAAATATTTCAAATAACTTTTTTTTTTATTTTTTCCCGTTATTTGGGTGCAAAATAAGGACCAAAACAGAAAACCAAAATATTTCAAATAACTTTTTTTTTCTTTTTTCCCGTTATTTGGGTGCAAAATAAGGACAAAAACAGAAAACCAAAATATTTCAAATAACGTTTTTTTTATTTTTTCCTGTTATTTGGGTGCAAAATACGGACAAAAACCAAAATATATAAAATAACTTTTTTTTTTGTTTTTTCCTGTTATTTGGGTGCAAAATTTTTTTTTCTCCCGTTATTTGGGTGCATAATAAGGACAAAAACAGAAAACCAAAATATTTCAAATAAGTTTTTTTTTATTTTTTCCGGTTATTTGGGTGCAAAATAAGGACAAAAACCGAAAACCAAACTATTGCAGATAACTTTTTTTTTCCCCCGTTATTTGGGTGCAAAATAAAGACCAAAACAGAAAACCAAAATATTTCAAATAACTTTTTTTTTATTTTTTCCGGTTATTTGGGTGCAAAATAAGGACAAAAACCGAAAACCAAACTATTTCAGATAACTTTTTTTTTCCCCCCGTTATTTGGGTGCAAAATAAAGACCAAAACAGAAAACCAAAATATTTCAAATAACTTTTTTTTTCTTTTTTCCCGTTATTTGGGTGCAAAATAAGGACAAAAACAGAAAACCAAAATATTTCAAATAATTTTTTTTTCTCCCGTTATTTGGGTGCATAATAAGGACAAAAACAGAAAACCAAAATATTTCAAATAACTTTTTTTTTAGTTTTTCCCGTTATTTGGGTGCAAAATAAGGACAAAAACGGAAAACCAAAATATTTCAGATAACTTTTTTTTCCCCCGTTATTTGGGTGCAAAATAAGGACAAAAACAGAAAACCAAAATATTTCAAATAACTTTTTTTTTATTTTTTTCCGTTATTTGGGTGCAAAATAAGGACAAAAACAGAAAAACAAAATATTTCAAATAACTTTTTTTTTATTTTTTCCCGTTATTTGGGTGCAAAATAAGGACAAAAACCGAAAACCAAACTATTGCAGATAACTTTTTTTTCCCCCCGTTATTTGGGTGCAAAATAAAGACCAAAACAGAAAACCAAAATATTTCATATAACTTTTTTTTTCTTTTTTCCCGTTATTTGGGTGCAAAATAAGGACAAAAACAGAAAACCAAAATATTTCAAATAACTTTTTTTTTATTTTTTCCCGTTATTTGGGTGCAAAATAAGGACAAAAACAGAAAACCAAAATATTTCAAATAACTTTTTTTTTATTTTTTCCGGTTATTTGGGTGCAAAATAAGGACAAAAACCGAAAACCAAACTATTTCAGATAACTTTTTTTTTCCCCCGTTATTTGGGTGCAAAATAAAGACCAAAACAGAAAACCAAAATATTTCAAATAACTTTTTTTTTCTTTTTTCCCGTTATTTGGGTGCAAAATAAGGACAAAAACAGAAAACCAAAATATTTCAAATAATTTTTTTTTCTCCCGTTATTTGGGTGCATAATAAGGACAAAAACAGAAAACCAAAATATTTCAAATAACTTTTTTTTTAGTTTTTCCCGTTATTTGGGTGCAAAATAAGGACAAAAACGGAAAACCAAAATATTTCAGATAACTTTTTTTTCCCCCGTTATTTGGGTGCAAAATAAGGACAAAAACAGAAAACCAAAATATTTCAAATAACTTTTTTTTTATTTTTTTCCGTTATTTGGGTGCAAAATAAGGACAAAAACAGAAAAACAAAATATTTCAAATAACTTTTTTTTTATTTTTTCCCGTTATTTGGGTGCAAAATAAGGACAAAAACAGAAAACCAAAATATTTCAAATATTTTTTTTTTCTTTTTTCCCGTTATTTGGGTGCAAAATAAGGTCAAAAACAGAAAACCAAAATATTTCAAATAACTTTTTTTTTATTTTTTCCCGTTATTTGGGTGCAAAATAAGGACAAAAACAGAAAACCAAAATATTTCAGATAACTTTTTTTTCCCCCGTTATTTGGGTGCAAAATAAGGACAAAAACAGAAAACCAAAATATTTCAAATAACTTTTTTTTTATTTTTTCCCGTTATTTGGGTGCAAAATAAGGACAAAAACAGAAAAACAAAATATTTCAAATAACTTTTTTTTTATTTTTTCCCGTTATTTGGGTGCAAAATAAGGACAAAAACAGAAAACCAAAATAATTCAGATAACTTTTTTTTTCTTTTTTCCTGTTGTTTGGGTGCAAAATAAGGACAAAAACAGAAAACCAAAATATTTCAGATAACTTTTTTTTTCTTTTTTCTCGTTATTTGGGTGCAAAATAAGGACAAAAACAGAAAACCAAAATAATTCAGATAACTTTTTTTTTCTTTTTTCCTGTTGTTTGGGTGCAAATTAAGGACAAAAACAGAAAACCAAAATATTCCAAAAATTTTTTTTTTCTTTTTTCCCGTTATTTGGGTGCAAAATACGGACAAAAAGAGAAAACCAAAATATTTCAAATAAATTTTTTTTTATTTTTTCCCGTTATTTGGGTGCAAAATAAGGACAAAAACAGAAAACCAAAATATTTGAAATAACTTTTTTTTTCTTTTTTCCCGTTGTTTGGGTGCAAAATAAGGACAAAACAGAAAACCAAAATATTTCAAATAACTTTTTTTTTATTTTTTCCCGTTAATTGGGTGCAAAATAAGGACAAAAACAGAAAACCAAAATATTTCAGATAACTTGTTTTTATTTTTTCCCGTTATTTGGGTGCAAAATAAGGACAAAAACAGAAAACCAAAATATTTGAAATAACTTTTTTTTTCTTTTTTCCCGTTATTTGGGTGCAAAATAAGGACAAAACAGAAAACCAAAATATTTCAAATAACTTTTTTTTTATTTTTTCCGGTTATTTAGGTGCAAAATAAGGACAAAAACAGAAAACCAAAATATCAAATAACGTTTTTTTTTCTTTTTTCCCGTTATTTGGGTGCAAAATAAGGACAAAAACAGAAAACCAATATTTCAAATAACTTTTTTTCTATTTTTTCCCGGTATTTGGGTGCAAAATAAGGACAAAAACAGAAAACCAAAATATCTCAGATAACTTTTTTTTTCTTTTTTCCGGTTATTTGGGTGCAAAATAAGGACAAAAACACAAAACCAAAATAATTAAGATAATTTTTTTTTTTATTTTTTCCCGTTATTTGGGTGCAAAATAAGGACAAAAACAGAAAACCAAAATATTTCTAAAAATTTTTTTTTATTTTTCCCGTTATTTGGGTGCAAAATAAGGACCAAAACAGAAAACCAAAATATTTCAAATAACTTTTTTTTTCTTTTTTCCCGTTATTTGGGTGCAAAGTAAGGACAAAAACAGAAAACCAAAATATTTCAAATAAGTTTTATTTTATTTTTTCCCGTTATTTGGGTGCAAAATAAGGACAAAAACAGAAAACCAAAATATTTCAAATAATTTTTTTTTCCCGTTATTTGGGTGCAAAATAAGGACAAAAACAGAAAACCAAAATATTTCAAATAACTTTTTGTTTATTTTTTCCCGTTATTTGGGTGCAAAATAAGGACAAAAACAGAAAACCAAAATATTTCAAATAACTTTTTTTTTTCCCGTTATTTGGGTGCAAAATAAGGACAAAAACAGAAAACCAAAATATTTCAAATAACGTTTTTTTTATTTTTTCCTGTTATTTGGGTGCAAAATAAGGACAAAAACAGAAAACCAAAATATTTCAAATAATTTTTTTTTCCCGTTATTTGGGTGTAAAATAAGGACAAAAACTGAAAACCAAAATATTTCAGATAACTTTTTTTTCCCCGTTATTTGGATGCAAAATAAGGACAAAAACAGAAAACCAAAATATTTCAAATAACTTTTTTTTTTCCCGTTATTTGGGTGCAAAATAAGGACAAAAACAGAAAACCAAAATATTTCTAAACTTTTTTTTATTTTTTCCCGTTATTTGGGTGCAAAATAAGGACAAAAACAGAACACCAAAATATTTCAAATAACTTTTTTTTTATTTTTTCCTGTTATTTGCGTGCACAATACGGACAAAAACAGAAAACCAAAATATTTCAATTAACTTTTTTTTTATTTATTACCGTTATTTGGGTGCAAAATAAGGACAGAAACAGAAAACCACTATATTTCAGATAACTTTTTTTCTCTTTTTTCCCGTTATTTGGGTGCAAAATAAGGACAAAAACAGAAAACCAAAATAATTCAGATAACTTTTTTTTCTTTTTTCCCGTTATTTGGGTGCAAAATAAGAACAAAAACAGAAAACCAAAATATTTCAAATAAATTTTTTTTTCTTTTTGCCCGTTATTTGGGTGCAAAATAAGGACAAAAACAGAAAACCAAAATATTTCATATAACTTTTTTTCTCTTTTTTCCCGTTATTTAGGTGCAAAATAAGGACAAAAACAGAAAACCAAAATAATTCAGATAACTTTTTTTTTCTTTTTTCCCGTTATTTGGATGCAAAATAAGGACAAAAACAGAAAACCAAATTATTTCAAATAAATTTTTTTTTCTTTTTTCCCGTTATTTGGGTGCAAAATAAGGACAAAAACAGAAAACCAAAATATTACAGATAACTTTTTTTATTTTTGCCCGTTATTTGGGTGCAACATAAAGACAAAAAGAGAAAACCAAAATATTTCAAATAACTTTTTTTTTCTTTTTTCCCGTAAATTCGGTGCAAAATAAGGACAAAAACAGCAAACCAAAATATTTCAAATAACTTTTTTTTTCTTTTTTCCCGTTATTTGGGTGCAAAATAAGGACAAAAACAGAAAACCAAAATATTTCAAATAACTTTTTTTTTCTTTTTTCCCGTTATTTGGGTGCAAAATAAGGACAAAAACAGAAAACCAAAATATTTCAAATATGTGCAAAATAAAAACAAAAACAGAAAACCAAAATATTTCAAATAACGTTTTTTTTATTTTTTCCTGTTATTTGGGTGCAAAATACGGACAAAAACCAAAATATTTCAAATAACTTTTTTTTTTGTTTTTTCCTGTTATTTGGGTGCAAAATTTTTTTTTCTCCCGTTATTTGGGTGCATAATAAGGACAAAAACAGAAAACCAAAATATTTCAAATAAGTTTTTTTTTATTTTTTCCGGTTATTTGGGTGCAAAATAAGGACAAAAACCGAAAACCAAACTATTTCAGATAACTTTTTTTTTCCCCCGTTATTTGGGTGCAAAATAAAGACCAAAACAGAAAACCAAAATATTTCAAATAACTTTTTTTTTCTTTTTTCCCGTTATTTGGGTGCAAAATAAGGACAAAAACAGAAAACCAAAATATTTCAAATAACTTTTTTTTTATTTTTTCCTGTTATTTGGGTGCAAAATAAGGACAAAAACAGAAAACCAAAATATTTCATATAACTTTTTTTTTATTCTTTTCCCGTTATTTGGGTGCAAAATAAGGACAGAAACAGAAAACCAAAATATTTCAGATAATTTTTTTTCTCTTTTCTGGCGTTATTTGGGTGCAAAATAAGGACAAAAACAGAAAACCAAAATAATTCAGATAACTTTTTTTTTCTTTTGTCCTGTTATTTGGGTGCAAAATAAGGACAAAAACAGAAAACCAAAATATTTCAGATAACTTTTTTTTTCTTTTTTCCCGTTATTTGGGTGCAAAATAAGAACAAAAACAGAAAACCAAAATATTTCAAATAACTTTTTTTTTCTTTCTTCCCGTTATTTGGGTGCAAAAAAAGGACAAAAACAGAAAACCAAAATATTTCAAATACATTTTTTTTTATTTTTTCCCGTTATTTGGGTGCAAAATAAGGACAAAAACAGAAAACCAAAATATATCTAATAACTTTTTTTTTCTTTTTTCCTGTTATTTGGGTGCAAAATAAGGACCAAAACAGAAAACCAAAATATTTCAGATAACTTTTTTTTTCTTTTTTCCCGTTATTTGGGTGCAAAATAAAGACAAAAACTGAAAACCAAAATATTTCAAATAACTTTTTTTTATTTTTTCTCGTTATTTGGGTGCAAAATAAGGACAAAAAGAGAAAACCAAAATATTTCAAATAACTTTTTTTTTATTTTTTCTCGTTATTTGGGTGCAAAATAAGGACAGAAACAGAAAACCAAAATATTTCAGATAATTTTTTTTCTCTTTGCTGCCGTTATTTGGGTGCAAAATACGTACAAAAACAGAAAACCAAAATAATTCAGATATTTTTTTTTTTCTTTTTTCCCGTTATTTGGGTGCAAAATAAGGACAAAAAGAGAAAACCAAAATATTTCAAATAACTTTTTTTTTCTTTTTTCCCGTTATTTGGGTGCAAAATAAGGACAAAAACAGAAAACCAAAATATTTCAAATAACTTTTTTTTTCTTTTTTCCCGTTATTTGGGTGCAAAAAAAGGACAAAAACAGAAAACCAAAATATTTCAAATACATTTTTTTTTATTTTTTCCCGTTATTTGGGTGCAAAATAAGGACAAAAACAGAAAACCAAAATATATCTAATAACTTTTTTTTTCTTTTTTCCTGTTATTTGGGTGCAAAATAAGGACAAAAACAGAAAACCAAAATATTTCAGATAACTTTTTTTTTCTTTTTTCCCGTTATTTGGGTGCAAAATAAAGACAAAAACTGAAAACCAAAATATTTCAAATAACTTTTTTTTTATTTTTCCCCGTTATTTGGGTGCAAAATAAGGACAAAAACAAAAAAACAAAAATATTTCAAATAACTTTTTTTTTATTTTTTCCCGTTATTTAGGTGCAAAATAAGGACAAAAACAGAAAACCAAAATATTTCAGATAACTTTTTTTTTCTTTTTTCCCGTTATTTGGGTGCAAAATAAAGACAAAAACTGAAAACCAAAATATTTCAAATAAATTTTTTTTTATTTTTCCCCGTTATTTGGGTGCAAAATAAGGACAAAAATGGAAAACCAAAATATTTCAGATAACTTTGTTTTCCCCCGTTATTTGGGTGCATAATAAGGACAAAAACAGAAAACCAAAATATTTCAAATAACTTTTTTTTTATTTTTTCCCGTTATTTGGGTGCAAAATAAGGACAAAAATGGAAAACCAAAATATTTCAGATAACTTTTTTTTCCCCCGTTATTTGGGTGCAAAATAAGGACAAAAACAGAAAACCAAAATATTTCAAATAACTTTTTTTTTATTTTTTTCCGTTATTTGGGTGCAAAATAAGGACAAAAACAGAAAAACAAAATATTTCAAATAACTTTTTTTTTATTTTTTCCCGTTATTTGGGTGCAAAATAAGGACAAATACAGAAAACCAAAATATATCTAATAACTTTTTTTTTCTTTTTTCCTGTTATTTGGGTGCAAAATAAGGACAAAAACAGAAAAACAAATATATTTCAGATAACTTTTTTTTTATTTTTTCCCGTTATTTGGGTGCAAAATAAGGACAAAAACAGAAAACCAAAATATTTCAAATAATTTTTTTTTCTCCCGTTATTTGGGTGCATAATAAGGACAAAAACAGAAAACCAAAATATTTCAAATAACTTTTTTTTTATTTTTTCCCGTTATTTGGGTGCAAAATAAGGACAAAAATGGAAAACCAAAATATTTCAGATAACTTTTTTTTCCCCCGTTATTTGGGTGCAAAATAAGGACAAAAACAGAAAACCAAAATATTTCAAATAACTTTTTTTTTATTTTTTTCCGTTATTTGGGTGCAAAATAAGGACAAAAACAGAAAAACAAAATATTTCAAATAACTTTTTTTTTATTTTTTCCCGTTATTTGGGTGCAAAATAAGGACAAAAACAGAAAACCAAAATATTTCAAATATTTTTTTTTCTTTTTTCCCGTTATTTGGGTGCAAAATAAGGTCAAAAACAGAAAACCAAAATATTTCAAATAACTTTTTTTTTATTTTTTCCCGTTATTTGGGTGCAAAATAAGGACAAAAACAGAAAACCAAAATATTTCAAATAACTTTTTTTTTGTTTTTTCCTATTATTTGGGTGCAAAATAAGGACAAAAACAGAAAACCAAAATATTTAAAATAACTTTTTTTTTATTTTTTCCCGTTATTTGGGTGCAAAATAAGGACAAAAACAGAAAACCAAAATATCAAATAACATTTTTTTTCTTTTTTCCCGTTATTTGGGTGCAAAATAAGAACAAAAACAGAAAACCAAAATATTTCAAATAACTTTTTTTCTATTTTTTCCCGGTATTTGGGTGCAAAATAAGGACAAAAACAGAAAACCAAAATATTACAAATAACTTTTTTTTTATTTTTTCCCGTTATTTGGGTGCAAAATAAGGACAAAAACAGAAAAACAAAATATTTCAAATATTTTTTTTTTCTTTTTTCCCGTTATTTGGGTGCAAAATAAGGTCAAAAACAGAAAACCAAAATAATTCAAATAACTTTTTTTTTATTTTTTCCCGTTATTTGGGTGCAAAATAAGGACAAAAACGGAAAACCAAAATATTTCAGATAACTTTTTTTTCCCCCGTTATTTGGGTGCAAAATAAGGACAAAAACAGAAAACCAAAATATTTCAAATAACTTTTTTTTTATTTTTTCCCGTTATTTGGGTGCAAAATAAGGACAAAAACAGAAAAACAAAATATTTCAAATAACTTTTTTTTTATTTTTTCCCGTTATTTGGGTGCAAAATAAGGACAAAAACAGAAAACCAAAATATTTCAAATATTTTCTTTTTCTTTTTTCCCGTTATTTGGGTGCAAAATAAGGTCAAAAACAGAAAACCAAAATATTTCAAATAACTTTTTCTTTATTTTTTCCCGTTATTTGGGTGCAAAATAAGGACAAAAACGGAAAACCAAAATATTTCAGATAATTTTTTTTCCCCCGTTATTTGGGTGCAAAATAAGGACAAAAAGAGAAAACCAAAATATTTCAAATAACTTTTTTTTTATTTTTTCCCGTTATTTGGGTGCAAAATAAGGACAAAAACAGAAAAACAAAATATTTCAAATAACTTTTTTTTTATTTTTTCCCGTTATTTGGGTGCAAAATAAGGACAAAAACAGAAAACCAAAATAATTCAGATAACTTTTTTTTTCTTTTTTCCTGTTGTTTGGGTGCAAAATAAGGACAAAAACAGAAAACCAAAATATTCCAGATAACTTTTTTTTTCTTTTTTCTCGTTATTTGGGTGCAAAATAAGGACAAAAACAGAAAACCAAAATAATTCATATAACTTTTTTTTTCTTTTTTCCTGTTGTTTGGGTGCAAATTAAGGACAAAAACAGAAAACCAAAATATTCCAAAAATTTTTTTTATCTTTTTTCCCGTTATTTGGGTGCAAAATAAGGACAAAAAGAGAAAACCAAAATATTTCAAATAAATTTTTTTTTATTTTTTCCCGTTATTTGGGTGCAAAATAAGGACAAAAACAGAAAACCAAAATATTTGAAATAACTTTTTTTTTCTTTTTTCCCGTTGTTTGGGTGCAAAATAAGGACAAAACAGAAAACCAAAATATTTCAAATAACTTTTTTTTTATTTTTTCCCGTTAATTGGGTGCAAAATAAGGACAAAAACAGAAAACCAAAATATTTCAGATAACTTTTTTTTATTTTTGCCCGTTATTTGGGAGCAAAATAAGGACAAAAAGAGAAAACCAATATTTCAAATAACTTTTTTTCTATTTTTTCCCGGTATTTGGGTGCAAAATAAGGACAAAAACAGAAAACCAAAATAATTAAGATAATTTTTTTTTTTATTTTTTCCCGTTATTTGGGTGCAAAATAAGGACAAAAACAGAAAACCAAAATATTTGAAATAACTTTTTTTTTCTTTTTTCCCGTTATTTGGGTGCAAAATAAGGACAAAACAGAAAACCAAAATATTTCAAATAACTTTTTTTTTATTTTTTCCGGTTATTTGGGTGCAATATAAGGACAAAAACAGAAAACCAAAATATCAAATAACGTTTTTTTTCTTTTTTCCCGTTATTTGGGTGCAAAATAAGGACAAAAACAGAAAACCAATATTTCAAATAACTTTTTTTCTATTTTTTCCCGGTATTTGGGTGCAAAATAAGGACAAAAACAGAAAACCAAAATAATTAAGATAATTTTTTTTTTTATTTTTTCCCGTTATTTGGGTGCAAAATAAGGACAAAAACAGAAAACCAAAATATTTCTAAAAATTTTTTTTATTTTATCCCGTTATTGGGGTGCAAAATAATGACCAAAACAGAAAACCAAAATATTTCAAATAACTTTTTTTTTCTTTTTTCCCGTTATTTGGGTGCAAAGTAAGGACAAAAACATAAAACCAAAATATCTCAGATAACTTTTTTTTTCTTTTTTCCGGTTATTTGGGTGCAAAATAAGGACAAAAACACAAAACCAAAATAATTAAGAAAATTTTTTTTTTTATTTTTTCCCGTTATTTGGGTGCAAAATAAGGACAAAAACAGAAAACCAAAATATTTCTAAAAATTTTTTTTTATTTTTTCCCGTTATTGGGGTGCAAAATAATGACCAAAACAGAAAACCAAAATATTTCAAATAACTTTTTTTTTCTTTTTTCCCGTTATTTGGGTGCAAAGTAAGGACAAAAACAGAAAACCAAAATATTTCAAATAAGTTTTATTTTATTTTTTCCCGTTATTTGGGTGCAAAATAAGGACAAAAACAGAAAACCAAAATATTTCAAATAATTTTTTTTCCCGTTATTTGGGTGCAAAATAAGGACAAAAACAGAAAACCAAAATATTTCAAATAACTTTTTGTTTATTTTTTCCCGTTATTTGGGTGCAAAATAAGGACAAAAACAGAAAAACAAAATATTTCAAATAACTTTTTTTTTATTTTTTCCCGTTATTTGGGTGCAAAATGAGGACAAAAACAGAAAACCAAAATAATTCAGATAACTTTTTTTTTCTTTTTTCCTGTTGTTTGGGTGCAAAATAAGGACAAAAACAGAAAACCAAAATATTTCAGATAACTTTTTTTTTCTTTTTTCTCGTTATTTGGGTGCAAAATAAGGACAAAAACAGAAAACCAAAATAATTCAGATAACTTTTTTTTTCTTTTTTCCTGTTGTTTGGGTGCAAATTAAGGACAAAAACAGAAAACCAAAATATTCCAAAAAAATTTTTTTTCTTTTTTCCCGTTATTTGGGTGCAAAATAAGGACAAAAAGAGAAAACCAAAATATTTCAAATAAATTTTTTTTTATTTTTTCCCGGTATTTGGGTGCAAAATAAGGACAAAAACAGAAACCAAAATATTTGAAATAACTTTTTTTTATTTTTTCCCGTTAATTGGGTGCAAAATAAGGACAAAAACAGAAAACCAAAATATTTCAGATAACTTTTTTTTATTTTTGCCCGTTATTTGGGAGCAAAATAAGGACAAAAAGAGAAAACCAAAATATTTCAAATAACTTGTTTTTATTTTTTCCCGTTATTTGGGTGCAAAATAAGGACAAAAACAGAAAACCAAAATATTTGAAATAACTTTTTTTTTCTTTTTTCCCGTTATTTGGGTGCAAAATAAGGACAAAACAGAAAACCAAAATATTTCAAATAACTTTTTTTTTATTTTTTCCGGTTATTTGGGTGCAAACTAAGGACAAAAACAGAAAACCAAAATATCAAATAACGTTTTTTTTCTTTTTTCCCGTTATTTGGGTGCAAAATAAGGACAAAAACAGAAAACCAATATTTCAAATAACTTTTTTTCTATTTTGTCCCGGTATTTGGGTGCAAAATAAGGACAAAAACAGAAAACCAAAATATGTCAGATAACTTTTTTTTTCTTTTTTCCGGTTATTTGGGTGCAAAATAAGGACAAAAACACAAAACCAAAATAATTAAGATAATTTATTTTTTTATTTTTTCCCGTTATTTGGGTGCAAAATAAGGACAAAAACAGAAAACCAAAATATTTCTAAAATTTTTTTTTATTTTTTCCCGTTATTTGGGTGCAAAATAAGGACCAAAACAGAAAACCAAAATATTTCAAATAACTTTTTTTTCTTTTTTCCCGTTATTTGGGTGCAAAGTAAGGACAAAAACAGAAAACCAAAATATTTCAAATAAGTTTTATTTTATTTTTTCCCGTTATTTGGGTGCAAAATAAGGACAAATACAGAAAACCAAAATATTTCAAATAATTTTTTTTCCCGTTATTTGGGTGCAAAATAAGGACAAAAACAGAAAACCAAAATATTTCAAATAACTTTTTGTTTATTTTTTCCCGTTATTTGTGTGCAAAATAAGGACAAAAACAGAAAACCAAAATATTTCAAATAACTTTTTTTTTTCCCGTTATTTGGGTGCAAAATAAGGACAAAAACAGAAAACCAAAATATTTCTAAACTTTTTTTATTTTTTCCCGTTATTTGGGTGCAAAATAAGGACAAAAACAGAAAACCAAAATATTTCAAATAACGTTTTTTTTATTTTTTCCTGTTATTTGGGTGCAAAATAAGGACAAAAACAGAAAACCAAAATATTTCAAATAATTTTTTTTTCCCGTTATTTGGGTGCAAAATAAGGACAAAAACTGAAAACCAAAATAATTCAGATAACTTTTTTTTTTCCCGTTATTTGGATGCAAAATAAGGACAAAAACAGAAAACCAAAATATTTCAAATAACTTTTTTTTTTTCCCTTTATTTGGGTGCAAAATAAGGACAAAAACAGAAAACCAAAATATTTCTAAACTTTTTTTTTTATTTTTTCCCGTTATTTGGGTGCAAAATAAGGACAAAAACAGAAAACAAAAATATTTCAAATAACTTTTTTTTTTTTTTTCCCGTTATTTGGGTGCAAAATAAGGACAAAAACAGAAAACCAAAATATTTCAAATAACGTTTTTTTTATTTTTTCCTGTTATTTGCGTGCACAATACGGACAAAAACAGAAAACCAAAATATTTCAAATAACTTTTTTTTTATTTATTACCGTTATTTGGGTGCAAAATAAGGACAGAAACAGAAACCCAATATATTTCAGATAACTTTTTTTCTCTTTTTTCCCGTTATTTGGGTGCAAAATAAGGACAAAAACAGAAAACCAAAATAATTCAGATAACTTTTTTTTCTTTTTTCCCGTTATCTGGGTGCAAAATAAGAACAAAAACAGAAAACCAAAATATTTCAAATAAATTTTTTTTTCTTTTTACCCGTTATTTGGGTGCAAAATAAGGACAAAAATAGAAAACCAAAATATTTCATATAACTTTTTTTCTCTTTTTTCCCGTTATTTAGGTGCAAAATAAGGACAAAAACAGAAAACCAAAATAATTCAGATAACTTTTTTTTCTTTTTTCCCGTTATTTGGATGCAAAATAAGGACAAAAACAGAAAACCAAAATAATTCAGATAACTTTTTTTTCTTTTTTCCCGTTATTTGGGTGCAAAATAACAACAAAAACAGAAAACCAAAATATTTCAAATAAATCTTTTTTTCTTTTTACCCGTTATTTGGGTGCAAAATAAGGACAAAAACAGAAAACCAAAATATTTCATATAACTTTTTTTCTCTTTTTTCCCGTTATTTGGGTGCAAAATAAGGACAAAAACTGAAAACCAAAATATTTCAAATAACTTTTTTTTTTCCCGTTATTTGGATCCAAAATAAGGACAAAAACAGAAAACCAAAATATTTCAAATAACTTTTTTTTTCCCGTTATTTGGGTGCAAAATAAGGACAAAAACAGAAAACCAAAATATTTCTAAACTTGTTTTTATTTTTTCCCGTTATTTGGGTGCAAAATAAGGACAAAAACAGAAAACAAAAATATTTCAAATAACTTTTTTTTTTTTTCCCGTTATTTGGGTGCAAAATAAGGACAAAAACAGAAAACCAAAATATTTCAAATAACGTTTTTTTTATTTTTTCCTGTTATTTGCGTGCACAATACGGACAAAAACAGAAAACCAAAATATTTCAAATAACTTTTTTTTTATTTATTACCGTTATTTGGGTGCAAAATAAGGACAGAAACAGAAACCCAATATATTTCAGATAACTTTTTTTCTCTTTTTTCCCGTTATTTGGGTGCAAAATAAGGACAAAAACAGAAAACCTAAATAATTCAGATAACTTTTTTTTCTTTTTTCCCGTTATCTGGGTGCAAAATAAGAACAAAAACAGAAAACCAAAATATTTCAAATAAATTTTTTTTTCTTTTTACCCGTTATTTGGGTGCAAAATAAGGACAAAAACAGAAAACCAAAATATTTCATATAACTTTTTTTCTCTTTTTTCCCGTTATTTAGGTGCAAAATAAGGACAAAAACAGAAAACCAAAATAATTCAGATAACCTTTTTTTTCTTTTTTCCCGTTATTTGGATGCAAAATAAGGACAAAAACAGAAAACCAAAATAATTCAGATAACTTTTTTTTCTTTTTTCCCGTTATTTGGGTGCAAAATAACAACAAAAACAGAAAACCAAAATATTTCAAATAAATCTTTTTTTCTTTTTACCCGTTATTTGGGTGCAAAATAAGGACAAAAACAGAAAACCAAAATATTTCATATAACTTTTTTTCTCTTTTTTCCCGTTATTTAGGTGCAAAATAAGGACAAAAACAGAAAACCAAAATAATTCAGATAACTTTTTTTTTCTTTTTTCCCGTTATTTGGATGCAAAATAAGGACAAAAACAGAAAACCAAAATATTACAGATAACTTTTTTTATTTTTGCCCGTTATTTGGGTGCAACATAAAGACAAAAAGAGAAAACCAAAATATTTCAAATAACTTTTTTTTTCTTTTTTCCCGGTATTTGGGTGCAAAATAAGGACAAAAACAGAAAACCAAAATATTTCAAATAAATTTTTTTTTCTTTTTACCCGTTATTTGGGTGCAAAATAAGGACCAAAACAGAAAACCAAAATATTTCAAATAAATTTTTTTTCTTTTTTCCCGTTATTTGGGTGCAAAATAAGGACAAAAACAGAAAACCAAAATATTTCAAATAAATTTTTTTTTCTTTTTCCCGTTATTTGGGTGCAAAATAAGGACAAAAACAGAAAACCAAAATATTTCAAATAAATTTTTTTTTCTTTTTTCCCGTTATTTGGGTGCAAAATAAGGACAAAAACAGAAAACCAAAATATTTCAAATAAATTTTTTTTTCTTTTTCCCGTTATTTGGGTGCAAAATAAGGACCAAAACAGAAAACCAAAATATTTCAAATAAATTTTTTTTTCTTTTTTCCCGTTATTTGGGTGCAAAATAAGGACAAAAACAGAAAACCAAAATATTTCAAATAACTTTTTTTTTCTTTTTTCCCGTTATTTGGGTGCAAAATAAGGACAAAAACAGAAAACCAAAATAATTCAGATAACTTTTTTTTTCTTTTTTCCCATTATTTGGGTGCAAAATAAGGACAAAAACAGTAAACCAAAATATTTCAAATAAATTTTTTTTTCTTTTTACCCGTTATTTGGGTGCAAAATAAGGACAAAAACAGAAAACCAAAATATTGCAGATAACTTTTTTTTATTTTTGCCCGTTATTTGGGTGCAACATAAGGACAAAAAGAGAAAACCAAAATATTTCAAATAACTTTTTTTTTCTTTTTTCCCGTTATTTGGGTGCAAAATAAGGACAAAAACAGCAAACCAAAATATTTCAAATAACTTTTTTTTTCTTTTTTCCCGTTATTTGGGTGCAAAATAAGGACAAAAACAGAAAACGAAAATATTTCAAATAAATTTTTTTTTCTTTTTACCCGTTATTTGGGTGCAAAATAAGGACAAAAACAGAAAACCAAAATATTTCAGATAACTTTATTTTATTTTTGCCCGTTATTTGGGTGCAACATAAGGACAAAAAGACAAAACCAAAATATTTCAAATAACTTTTTTTTTCTTTTTTCCCGTTATTTGGGTGCAAAATAAGGACAAAAACAGAAAACCAAAATATTTCAAATAACTTTTTTTTTCTTTTTTCCCGTTATTTGGGTGCAAAAAAAGGACAAAAACAGAAAACCAAAATATTTCAAATAAAATTTTTTTTATTTTTTCCCGTTATTTGGGTGCAAAATAAGGACAAAAACAGAAAACCAAAATATATCTAATAACTTTTCTTTTCTTTTTTCCTGTTATTTGGGTGCAAAATAAGGACAAAAACAAAAAACCAAAATATTTCAAATAACTTTTTTTATTTTTTCCCGTTATTTGGGTGCAAAATAAGAACAAAAACAGAAAACCAAAATATTTCAGATAACTTTTTTTTTCTTTTTTCCCGTTATTTGAGTGCAAAATAAAGACAAAAACTGAAAACCAAAATATTTCAAATAACTTTTTTTTTATTTTTCCGCGTTATTTGGGTGCAAAATAAGGACAAAAACAGAAAACCAAAATATTTCAAATAAATTTTTTTTTCTTTTTACCCGTTATTTGGGTGCAAAATATGGACAAAAACAGAAAACCAAAATATTTCAGATAACTTTTTTTTATTTTTGCCCGTTATTTGGGTGCAACATAAGGACAAAAAGACAAAACCAAAATATTTCAAATAACTTTTTTTTTTCTTTTTTCCCGTTATTTGGGTGCAAAATAAGGACAAAAAAGAGAAAACCAAAATATTTCAAATTACTTTTTTTTAATTTTTTCCGTTATTTGGGTGCAAAATAAGGACAAAAAGAGAAAACCAAAATATTTGAAATAATTTTTTTTTTATTTTTTCCCGTTATTTGGGTGCAAAATAAGGACAAAAACAGAAAACCAAAATATTTGAAATAACTTTTTTTTTCTTTTTTCCCGTTGTTTGGGTGCAAAATAAGGACAAAAACAGAAAACCAAAATATTTCAGATAACTTTTTTTTATTTTTGCCCGTTATTTGGGTGCAAAATAAGGACAAAAAGAGAAAACCAAAATATATCAAATAACTTGTTTTTATTTTTTCCCGTTATTTGGGTGCAAAATAAGGACAAAAACAGAAAACCAAAATATTTGAAATAACTTTTTTTTTCTTTTTTCCCGTTATTTGGTTGCAAAATAAGGACAAAACAGAAAACCAAAATATTTCACATAACTTTTTTTTTATTTTTTCCGGTTATTTGGGTGCAAAATAAGGACAAAAACAGAAAACCAAAATATTTCAAATAACTTTTTTTTTCTTTTTTCCCGTTATTTGGGTGCAAAAAAAGGACAAAAACAGAAAACCAAAATATTTCAAATAAAATTTTTTTTATTTTTTCCCGTTATTTGGGTGCAAAATAAGGACAAAAACAGAAAACCAAAATATTTCAAATAATTTTTTTTTCTCCCGTTATTTGGGTGCATAATAAGGACAAAAACAGAAAACCAAAATATTTCAAATAACTTTTTTTTTATTTTTTCCCGTTATATGGGTGCAAAATAAGGACAAAAACGGAAAACCAAAATATTTCAGATAACTTTTTTTTCCCCCGTTATTTGGTTGCAAAATAAGGACAAAAACAGAAAACCAAAATATTTCAAATAACTTTTTTTTTATTTTTTCCCGTTATTTGGGTGCAAAATAAGGACAAAAACAGAAAAACAAAATATTTCAAATAGCTTTTTTTTTATTTTTTCCCGTTATTTGGGTGCAAAATAAGGACAAAAACAGAAAACCAAAATATTTCAAATAATTTTTTTTTTCTTTTTTCCCGTTATTTGGGTGCAAAATAAGGTCAAAAACAGAAAACCAAAATATTTCAAATAACTTTTTTTTTATTTTTTCCCATTATTTGGGTGCAAAATAAGGACAAAAACAGAAAACCAAAATATTTCAAATAACTTTTTTTTTATTTTTTCCCGTTATTTGGGTGCAAAATAAGGGCAAAAATAGAAAACCAAAATATTTCAGATAACTTTTTTTTTCTTTTTTCTCGTTATTTGGGTGCAAAATAAGGACAAAAACAGAAAACCAAAATATTTCAAATTACTTTTTTTTAATTTTTTCCGTTATTTGGGTGCAAAATAAGGACAAAAAGAGAAAACCAAAATATTTGAAATAATTTTTTTTTTATTTTTTCCCGTTATTTGGGTGCAAAATAAGGACAAAAACAGAAAACCAAAATATTTGAAATAACTTTTTTTTTCTTTTTTCCCGTTGTTTGGGTGCAAAATAAGGACAAAAACAGAAAACCAAAATATTTCAGATAACTTTTTTTTATTTTTGCCCGTTATTTGGGTGCAAAATAAGGACAAAAAGAGAAAACCAAAATATATCAAATAACTTGTTTTTATTTTTTCCCGTTATTTGGGTGCAAAATAAGGACAAAAACAGAAAACCAAAATATTTGAAATAACTTTTTTTTTCTTTTTTCCCGTTATTTGGTTGCAAAATAAGGACAAAACAGAAAACCAAAATATTTCAAATAACTTTTTTTTTATTTTTTCCGGTTATTTGGGTGCAAAATAAGGACAAAAACAGAAAACTAAAATATCAAATAAAGTTTTTTTTCTTTTTTCCCGTTATTTGGGTGCAAAATAAGGACAAAAACAGAAAACCAAAATATTTCAAATAACTTTTTTTTTATTTTTTCCCTGTATTTGGGTGCAAAATAAGGACAAAAACAGAATACCAAAATATTACAAATAACTTTTTTTTTCTTTTTTCCGGTTATTTGGGTGCAAAATAAGGACAAAAACACAAAACCAAAATAATTAAGATAATTTTTTTTTTTATTTTTTCCCATTATTTGGGTGCAAAATAAGGACAAAAACAGAAAACCAAAATATTTGAAATAACTTTTTTTTTCTTTTTTCCCGTTGTTTGGGTGCAAAATAAGGACAAAAACAGAAAACCAAAATATTTCAGATAACTTTTTTTTATTTTTGCCCCTTATTTGGGTGCAAAATAAGGACAAAAAGAGAAAACCAAAATATTTCAAATAACTTGTTTTTATTTTTTCCCGTTATTTGGGTGCAAAATAAGGACAAAAACAGAAAACCAAAATATTTGAAATAACTTTTTTTTTCTTTTTTCCCGTTATTTGGTTGCAAAATAAGGAAAAAACAGAAAACCAAAATATTTCAAATAACTTTTTTTTTATTTTTCCGGTTATTTGGGTGCAAAATAAGAACAAAAACAGAAAACCAAAATATCAAATAACGTTTTTTTTCTTTTTTCCCGTTATTTGGGTGCAAAATAAGGACAAAAACACAAAACCAAAATAATTCAAATAACTTTTTTTTTATTTTTTCCCGGTATTTGGGTGCAAAATAAGGACAAAAACAGAAAACCAAAATATTACAAATAACTTTTTTTTTCTTTTTTCCCGTTATTTGGGTGCAAAATAACGACAAAAACAGAAAACCAAAATATCTCAGATAACTTTTTTTTTCTTTTTTCCGGTTATTTGGGTGCAAAATAAGGACAAAAACACAAAACCAAAATAATTAAGATAATTTTTTTTTTTATTTTTTCCCGTTATTTGGGTGCAAAATAAGGACAAAAACAGAAAAACAAAATATTTAAAATAAATTTTTTTTTATTTTTTCCCGTTATTTGGGTGCAAAAAAAGGACAAAAACAGAAAACCAAAATATTTCAAATCAATTTTTTTTAATTTTTTTACGTTATTTGGGTGCAAAATAAGGACAAAAACAGAAAACCAAAATATATCTAATAACTTTTTTTTTCTTTTTTCCTGTTATTTGGGTGCAAAATAAGGACAAAAACAAAAAACCAAAATATTTCAAATAACTTTTTTTATTTTTTCCCGTTATTTGGGTGCAAAATAAGGACAAAAACAGAAAGCCAAAATATTTCAGATAACTTTTTTTTTCTTTTTTCCAGTTATTTGAGTGCAAAATAAAGACAAAAACTGAAAACCAAAATATTTCAAATAACTTTTTTTTTATTTTTCCCCGTTATTTGGGTGCAAAATAAGGACAAAAACAAAAAACAAAATATCTCAGATAACTTTTTTTTTCTTTTTTCCGGTTATTTGGGTGCAAAATAAGGACAAAAACACAAAACCAAAATAATTAAGATAATTTTTTTTTTTATTTTTTCCCGTTATTTGGGTGCAAAATAAGGACAAAAACAGAAAACCAAAATAATTCAAATAACTTTTTTTTTATTTTTTCCCGTTATTTGGGTGCAAAAAAAGGACAAAAACAGAAAACCAAAATATTTCAAATAAATTTTTTTTAATTTTTCCCCGTTATTTGGGTGCAAAATAAGGACAAAAACAAAAAACAAAAATATTTCAAATAACTTTTTTTTTAGTTTTTCCCGTTATTTGGGTGCAAAATAAGGACAAAAACAGAAAACCAAAATATTTCAGATAACTTTTTTTTTCTTTTTTCCCGTTATTTGGGTGCAAAATAAGGACAAAAACAGAAAACCAAAATATTTCAGATAACTTTTTTTTATTTTTTCCCGTTATTTGGGTGCAAAATAAGGACAAAAACAGAAAACCAAAATATTTCAAATAATTTTTTTTTTCTCCCGTTATTTGGGTGCATAATAAGGACAAAAACAGAAAACCAAAATATTTCAAATAACTTTTTTTTTATTTTTTCCCGTTATATGGGTGCAAAATAAGGACAAAAACGGAAAACCAAAATATTTCAAATTACTTTTTTTTTAATTTTTTCCCGTTATTTGGGTGCAAAATAAGGACAAAAAGAGAAAACCAAAATATTTCAAATAAATTTTTTTTTATTTTTTCCCGTTATTTGGGTGCAAAATAAGGACAAAAACAGAAAACCAAAATATTTGAAATAACTTTTTTTTTCTTTTTTCCCGTTGTTTGGGTGCAAAATAAGGACAAAAACAGAAAACCAAAATATTTCAGATAACTTTTTTTTATTTTTGCCCATTATTTGGGTGCAAAATAAGGACAAAAAGAGAAAACCAAATATTTCAAATAACTTGTTTTTATTTTTTCCCGTTATTTGGGTGCAAAATAAGGACAAAAACAGAAAACCAAAATATTTGAAATAACATTTTTTTTCTTTTTTCCCGTTATTTGGTTGCAAAATAAGGACAAAACAGAAAACCAAAATATTTCAAATAACTTTTTTTTTATTTTTTCCGGTTATTTGGGTGCAAAATAAGGACAAAAAGAGAAAACCAAAATATTTCAAATAACTTTTTTTTATTTTTTCCCGTTATTTGGGTGCAAAATAAGGACAAAAACAGAAAACCAAAATATTTCAAATAACTTTTTTTTTCTTTTTTTCCCGTTATTTGGGTGCAAAATAAGGACAAAAACAGAAAACCAAAATATTTCAAATAACTTTTTTTTATTTTTTCCCCTTATTTGGGTGCAAAATAAGGACAAAAACAGAAAACCAAAATAATTCAGATAACTTGTTTTTCTTTTTTCCCGTTATTTGGGTGCAAAATAAGGACAAAAACAGAAAACCAAAATATTTCAAATAAATTTTTTTTTTACCCGTTATTTGGGTGCGAAATAAGGACAAAAGAGAAAACCAAAATATTTCAAATAACTTTTTTTTTATTTTTTCCCGTTATTTGGGTGCAAAATAAGGACAAAAACAAAAAACCAAAATATTTCAAATAATTGTTTTTTTCTTTTTTCCCGTTATTTAGGTGTAAAATAAGGTCAAAACAGAAAACCAAAATATTTCAAATAACTTTTTTTTTATTTTTTCCCGTTATTTGGGTGCAAAATAAGGACAAAAACAGAAAACCAAAATATTACAAATAACTTTTTTTTTTGTTTTTTCCTGTTATTTGGGTGCAAAATAAGGACAAAAACAGAAAACCAAAATATTTCAAATAACTTTTTTTTTATTTTTTCCCGTTATTTGGGTGCAAAATAAGGACAGAAAACCAAAATATTTCAGATAATTTTTTTTCGCTTTTTTCTCGTTATTTGGGTGCAAAATAAGGACAAAAACAGAAAACCAAAATAATTCAGATAACTTTTTTTTTCTTTTTTCTCGTTATTTGGGTACAAAATAAGGACAAAAACAGAAAACCAAAATATTTCAAATAACTTTTTTTTTCTTTTTTCCCGTTATTTGGGTACAAAATAAGGACAAAAAGAGAAAACCAAAATATTTCAAATAAATTTTTTTTTTATTTTTTCCCGTTATTTGGGTGCAAAATAAGGACAAAAACAGAAAACCAAAATATTTGAAATAACTTTTTTTTTCTTTTTTCCCGTTGTTTGGGTGCAAAATAAGGA
The DNA here is from genome assembly GCA_963932195.1 of Empis livida. Classification (NCBI taxonomy): domain Eukaryota; kingdom Metazoa; phylum Arthropoda; class Insecta; order Diptera; family Empididae; genus Empis; species Empis livida. The sequence continues at coordinate 58,162 of CAWVQG010000166.1, forward strand.
CAAAAACAGAAAACCAAAAATATTTCAGATAACTTTTTTTTATTTTTGCCCGTTATTTGGGTGCAAAATAAGGACAAAAAGAGAAAACCAAAATATTCAAATAACTTGTTTTTATTTTTTCCCGTTATTTGGGTGCAAAATAAGGACAAAACAGAAAACCAAAATATTTGAAATAACATTTTTTTTCTTTTTTCCCGTTATTTGGTTGCAAAATAAGGACAAAACAGAAAACCAAAATATTTCAAATAACTTTTTTTTTTATTTTTTCCGGTTTATTTGGGTGCAAAATAAGGACAAAAAGAGAAAACCAAAATATTTCAAAT